>VYZT01029202.1:0-91736 GCA_013400735.1 Pomatostomus ruficeps | reverse complement strand
GCTTTACTACTGGGATTTCCTCATTTCAGCTCAACTTTGCACTCCAACCTTACAGTGCATCCGTGCCTTTACACTGCAGGAGAGGACACCAATAACACCTGCTTTCACACCTCACATTTTAACCAATCAAAAGAAATGCCAGTACCTGGAAAAAAAATTAAGATCTTCATATCACTAATAAATTGTACAGAGGATTTAGCACATATTACAATACGTGTGATAAATATTACACGTATTGTAATAATAAATAAACATAAACAGGCAGCCTGTACACTAAGAAATTATACTGCATACTGTACTTTCTCAAGTTGCATTTTCTGCTGTAGGGGCTTGGTGTGAGAGCTATTTACCAATTCTTCCCTTCTTCCAAGAGAGAGTGAGCCATTAAAACAATAATTTCTTGAGCAAATTTAAAATGGTTTGAGTAGACTTACACGTTGACTGGAAGTAGATTTTTTTTAATAAATTTATTTTAAGATTTCCCCAAACAATATATTTTTTCTTGTAATCCACTATTTGTGATTCTGGGTGGACCACATTATAAATGCAGCAATAATCACACGTTTGGTAAAGCCTGCTCACACAATATAATACAGGTAGGAGCACAGGAAAATAGGTCACTAGAGCTTATCAATGTGCAGCTGTCAAACCTTTTATTCATCTCAAGGTTTGGTGGTTTCTGGACAAATGCACTATGATTGAAATCCCATTGCAGAAGTAAAGCTTTCAAGGTGAAATAGTATTTCATTTTCATTATCATGAAAGAAAAGAAGAAGAAATGTCTGGAGTAGCAGAATACCACAGCAATATGTTAAGACTGCAATTCTGCAATGTTGTTAAGTGTAAATAGAATGGTGTTCATGGCTGTCTTTTCCTTTCCCCCGATCCCCATTTCTTTCCTTTTCTTTCTCTGCACTCTTCCAGTAAACAGAAGTTATAAACGAGAAATGCTGCACCAAAAAGATGTGCTTTTGAGACATTATTCACAATATCACTGCCTTCTCTGGGAAAAAAAAAAGCCACTGCTTTGTCTCCTGTACTTTACAAAAAAAGGCAGAAAATGACCAAATAACCTTATTGTTACATATGAAGCAAAACAATATTTTTACATATTAAAGAATAAAATCGTAACACTTTGTCTGGCGGTATAAATCAACTCTCTCCTGGCAGAAGGCTGCCCTCTGTCCTTAAACCCATGAATTTGTCACAGCACCATTCCCAGCACAGTTTCACCAAACACACAGAGAAGCAGCAGAGTCTCTAGAGCAGCAGGACTCTCCCTGCCAACCCCCTCTGTCCTTTCCCCCTGGGTCAGCAGCGCCTCTGGGGCTGTCAGCAGCAGCACTGCCACGCAACCCCTATGGCATTATCAGCTCTGCCCAGCAGGGCTCTGCTGCAGCCACCAAACCAGTGAGTGTGGGGTGACAGCAACCAGCCAGAACCAGCCCTGCCCAGAACAGAGCACGGATGGTCATGGAGCGAACTCTGCAAATGATGGAGGCACTGAATAATGGATTTTAATTCCTTGTAAAGAAGATGGTAAGATATGGCCATGGGGGAAGGAACAGCAACCATTATCACCCAAATTTTGGCAGCATAACCATTAGGAACAGAAAAGGAGGCGATGCAAAGGGCAGCAGGTTCGGATGAAAACCCTTCCCAGGGATGATGTCCCCACCCAGATCTAACGGGAGCAGGTCAAGCACTACATAGGGCAGGCAGAGCAAGCCTGTGCCTGCTGATGTCAGGATCACGTAAAGGTCCCCATTTCATTAAGCAGAAAAGAGTTTATTTAGTACTACAGAGCGTGGCCTCGAGGATCTCTGACCAGAAGCCACCCTGGCCATCTGCTGTCGGGCACAAGTGGCTTTCTGGCATGGATTTCCCTGCTGTCCCTGGTCAGCAGCAAAAAAAGGGCTCCTGGCACTGCCAAAACAGCTTGAAATCTGTAACCAAGGTGGTGCCCGGGGTCTTGCTCAGAGCCTCGTGAAACAAAGACCTGACCTCAGCCTGCTTACCTAGGTTTAATTCTCTTATATTCAGCAGTATAATTGTTTTCCTCTGTCCTTGTCATACCCCAATTTATTTTTGCACATTATGCTCATTGGGTGGGGTTGGCATCTCACTGGAGAGAGGAAAAGAACAGCAACGAGGGCAGCACTGCACCAACCTCAATACAGGGCTCTGACATGAGGAAAGTGTTCAAAATAATGTGCAAAAGCCTGGGAGCATGAGAGCTTGAAATATTCACTTAGGCAGTAGTGAGTGCCCCTGTACATTACTTGTCTGTAACCAACACTTTATGGCACGCAGATGTTTATTGCTATACAGGAAAATGGGAAAAAACCCCTTAATTTTTATCATTTCCATCCAATAGTGAGAGCCCTACAACATCCCTGCACCATATCAATGGACAGCGTCCCTTGATGTTGCAACTAAACACCAGCGTTTTATTGATCTTTGAGAAGTAGAATGCCTAAAAAGCCAACAAACTGCATCTCCATGATACAACAAACAATCCTGTTCCTAAGAAAGTTTGTCTCTGACCACTGAGACACCTGGTAAAGGGTAAGCCTAAAACATCTGCTGCAGGATAGGCTTCAGAGAAATCTAATTAACACCATGGCCAGGAATGAGGAGAGCAAATGTGTCCTGGATAAAAGCCACTGACAGGAGATCTCTTTGCTATGCCAACACAATTTTAGCTTGGAAAGAAAGAGATTTGGAAAAGTCTTCATTGAAAAAAGTAATATGATAATAAAATGACAAGTTATGGCAAAGCAAGGAGAGAAAGACAACTCACGTAAGAAAAACCAAAATTGCTCAAGAGAAAAAGAAGCTGAGAGGAGGGATCCCATCCTCGCTTACACTGGACCTTGCAGCTGTGAAGGTCAATATATTAACAAATGGCTGCAGAGATTCGAGTGAGCAGCCCAGTGCCCTGAGCTGCTGTGAATGTTTTGGAGCCTGTTGAAGGCGTTGACTGTAATTAAAGCCCAAATAATGGCCTCAGAATACTGAGAGCTGCTATCACTGCCTTTTCTGCTTTTGTTCAGCAGCAAACCAGCAGCTTGGAATCTGAATGACTTCATTGCCAACGTGGTCTAGGATAAGTTCCCTGCAATCCACAGTCAACTCCTCTGTCACCTAAACAAGAAGAAATGCAGCACTTTTCTTTCTCAATATTGCAATCTTACAGCTTTGCAGCTCCCTTAAATAAAAACAAACTCAGACCTGGTTTCAGTGCAAGTGAATAGGTCTCATTATTGTATGTATGGCCTGTGTTTCACAGTGATTTTCACTCTATTGATTGGCATTGCCCAAATCTATTTCATTGCCTCCCCAAAGGACTGAATTCACAGAGGGAGATCAACAAAAAATACCAAGTTCATCATGTTTAGAACTGTTCCTCAGCATCTGTACTGCTTCTCTTCACAATGACCTTTCATGATAGATTTTCAGAATCATTTTGAGAATGACTGATGAGAAGGAACGGCAGCCAGGTTTGCTCTAAGTTTTGTGCTGTGTGTCCGAGAGATTAATGTTTTGATTAAAAGAACCTTGATTGAATTTTCTGATAGAAAATTGTTCATAAGCACACGTGGCCCTTATTTTTGGGTCCTAGGCTGGTTTTCTTACAGAGGCACTGTGTGTAGAGGAGGGAAAGAAGAGAACAGACTCTAAACCCAGGCTGTGCTCGGGGGTGTCATGGTTAAATGGGAGGTGGCGGCACAAATCAGACTGCCAGGCTCAGGCTCCGTGTTCATTTTAGTGCCAGTTTGGACAACAGTTTTCCTCCTTGATCAGAGTTCACAGGCTCCCATAAATAACTGGTGACTTCACTGTACTGTCCACTAAATATTTCACTGGTGACAGACCACGTTTCAGGAATGAAAACAGATATGACACAGATGGCAAGGAACACGCTCATTCATTTTGACTTACAATTTAAAAATTGTCACCCGGGTGTTATTAAATGGTTCCAAGAAGATTGTTTTCTTTTTCAGGGTTCTTTTTGTTTTTTCTTTTTTTTTTTTTTTTTTTTTTTTTTTTTTTTTTAATAGAGACATGCATTAGAGCAATCTTTTGATCACATATTTATGGAGTAAGTAGTGTCTAGTGGGTAGAGAGGAACTGGCAATGAGGCTTCCTGAATTTTACTTTTAAGCTAAGCCATTGATCTCTATGTTGCTTTTGGCAAGTCACTTTTTCTGTTAGACTTGATCTAAGCATAATATACCGTAAATAATGCAGGTGTGCTGAAGTCTATTTAATCTCTGTAAATCATATTGCAGGATTGAAGCAAAGAAAAGACCCAAACCCCCTGTGGTGGGAGGGATATAAAATCCCAAGTGGAATAGAAAACCCTGTAGTGTCTTTATTAAGGTTTCAAGGGTCAGTCTCAAAACAAGCAATTTCCAATTATCATTCACATACCATGTGCATCTCCTTGATTTTTTCCTTCATTGAAATGTTTCCTTCAGCCACTGACAAAATGACGGATTCTCTTAAGTGCTAATGGTAAGGGCAGCTGGATTTTTTTTTCTCTTTTTTTTTAGTTTCATGCCCAATTTTTCCATCAACTTCAATCCTGAATAGTCCCTTTATGTTATGATTTTGCATTCACTTTGAACAGAGAAAAATGAGACTATGCAGTTTAAGATAGAGAAGAAGGAAGCTTTTGATACAGAAATTTGAATAGGTCTACAACTGTTATTTAGCTTTCATTTTAGTATCCTGAGCTGGAATAGAAGTAGACATCCCATCTCCAGCATCCCATAATTGCTACAAAAATGAAGGCAGAAGGCTATTTTCAGTGGTAATTTCTGTGCAGCTTGTGCTTAATAGCAGTAGAAAAAGAAGAGATTAAGTTATCCATCAGCCTTGGAAGGATTCTCCATGCTTATGAGACAGTAAGAAAGGAGCCTTTGAGACATTAAATCAAATACAGACATTGCCAAAGAGGAAGGAAGCCAAGTATGGGTAAAATACACACGGGTAGACAAAGGAAGCAAGTATGCCGGAGAGCTCCGAAATGAGTTAAAAAACTTGGATTTTCTGTTGAAGAAATGCAGGCTAAGAAGGTATTAAAGAAGGGATGCAGGGTGAAAAAAAATGCAGAGGAAAAAGCAAACCTGGGGACAATGTGTCTTGAGTGAAGGTAGAGATAACAGGCAGCAGATACAATTTAAGGCAAGAAGCAAATGCTGAAAAAGAGGCCTGACAACAACGTGTGAAATAAGTAGAGCAATAAAAAAAAGGAGAAAGAGGAGTTAAATCAAATACACAAAGCATGGTTCTCTCTCAAATCCTGTCTTTCAGTTTTCTGATAACTCTTCTGATATTTATTCTTCACACCTCTAATCTTCCATATCCTCACTCTTTCTACAGCATTCAGCAAGAGTTTCTCGGCATTCTGCCCTTCTTCTGTCCCTCATCCTCTCCAACGTCTCCTCCACAAACACAACCCAGGCTTTAGCTGTGATTTCTTGTCATTCTCTGTACTCCAGATCTCCCCCCGCCCAAACCAAAGGAGTGAGCTGCATCTGGGAGCCCTCCTCTTACCTCTATCACTGGGAGAGAGACCCTAAACCCTCCTTCACCCCTAACATCTTCCCTCCTCTCTCCCAAAAAACAAAGCATGTACAGTCTTCCCAGCACTCCTTTCCCATCCTCTTCTTGGGGCTCAGGCTGCTCCTCAGCCATCCAGCCTCTCTCCAGTACCTCACATCAGAGAAGCCAAACCCTTACAGAGTTTTCTGCATGACTTGCAAAATACGGATGGAATTCTGCAAACTTTTATACCAGTCTCTGAAAATTAAGGGTGTGTAGGAAAAACAGTTTCTTTAGGCACTTCCTCCTTTGCTCTGTTACCTCAAACCTGAGCTGCTCTTCTCCGGGTTCAAAGCCCTTCCAACCCTCTGTGTCTCTTGCTTGACCCTCACTGAATATCAGGTCAACCCCCACCTAAGGTTAGACCGTGATCCCAGCATCTTGTATCTGCTCTTGCATTTTTAAAAAGCACTTTCTCCTCGGCTGCTCTAACACTGGGAAGATATTCCATAAATATCCACAAAATTATTCCATTACGCATCTTCAAACAGCTCTTTAAACCATACTATGATGCCCACAAAAGTTTTAACAAAGCATAAGTCACTTGTTTTATAAGTACACAGCCAGCTAATGCTGTTTCTCATGTCCCTGTACATCTAAATCTGTTGTATCCTGTCAGATCCTTAAAGGAGAAGCCTTTTTCATCTGTGTTCATCCCGTGTCTGGCATATATCTGAATTTCCAGATGTTAGTACACAGAGCCACAGTTCCTGTGTGCTGTATTGTTAAATATATAAACAGCTACTTTAGGAAATCATGCAAGCATAAAATCCTGTAACGGGTAGAATGAGGACTTGTCAATAAAGCCAAAATTGAAACCACTGGCTCCAAAACCTGGACTTTTACAACAGCTCTGTTATTGTCATAGTGTAGGTGCTGAAAAAGAAGCTATGACTGAATTTATGGGGAAGCACTAAAGAATTGCAGCACAAAGCACACAGACATGAACAAAGCTTGTTGGTGTTATTTGTATATGATTCACCTAACACCAAGAGTTATAAGAAATGAGTACTTTCTGCCTATCACATGTTTATAATTCTTTCTCTTGCTAAAACAGGAAATGTGAAGCCACCTGAATTCTAATTTGGAGCAGAAAGTATTACAGGGACATGTGCTCTGTTTTTAAAATATCAAAAATACGCAGGATTTTTTTATTTAAGTCAAGATTTAATACAAATGAATGAACAAAATATTAAAGATTCTAGGGCTTCAGAAGCCCTCAGCTGACCAGAGACTCACTTATTTACCACACTTTGACGTACACTTGATTCCTCAAAGCCATATTTTAAAATAAGTGATAAGTCTGAAGAACCTCAGTGTTCTAAGTGAAATCATTATTCTGCAGACTAAACCTAATGCTGAGGTAATCTAGAGTCTGACCTTTCCAAATAAATCTCTCTTAATAAATGCTCCTCTCTACTCTCAGGAACAACAGGAGTCTCTAAGGCAGCAACAAACCAGAAACAAGGGCAAGATGCAATCGTGAAGCAAGAGGCAACGTGATTTAAAGGTGAAAGGATTTGGACATGACCCTACTGGGCAAAAAGAGGCAGAGAGTCTACATTTTTCATGAGAGCCTAGGGCATCTTGTTTGCAGAGTCTGGACCTCTGGTGAACAGCTCACTGCAATTCCGGTCTTCTATTTTTGAATTTCATCAACTTGATTTTTATGTCAAAGAGACGAGAGGCACGCTGGTTGCTGTACATCAATTTACAGCAGGGAATTACCACTATGTATACCCGACGTTCATGATACCACTGGAGGTGCTATTATTTTTACCAGAATCAGTAAGTTTTAATTCCCAGGTATAAAGAAAACTTCTTTTAAAAAGTTAGTGTAAATTTAAAAATCAAATAACTCCACAGAGACCCTTCTTTTGGTAGGATGATGCCTCATTTTTCGAGTGAACCAGAGCTAAAGGATTACAGCAGAGGTGAGACAGAAATGATGCCAATAACTTCTCTGAAATGAGGATTAAACAAAGGGGCATAGCAGGGGAGCCATCCAGAGCCTGCAGGGCAGCGCTAAGAACGCACTTAGGACACTTTGCTGGAGTTCTTGAGCAAATTGCACCACTTACCGAGGCCGGGGAAAGTTCCTTTCCCTTGTAAAGGGCGGTAATGGCTCCTCCTTTGTTGCTCTGAGCACTCCAGACAAAGCAGCTCCGGTTAGACCCTGGGCCTGGCTGGACACCTGTAGAGGTAACAGCGTTCAGGGACATCTCCTGAGTGACAGGCCCAGCACAAAAGGATTGGCAATCGCATCTGGGGTGAGGCTGAGACACACACACAAAATCACACCCAGCAGAAACGCTGACAGAGAAGCACAGCAGAACAGCAACTCGCTCACACAACTGAAACCCCAGAACTATGTGGGTACCCTGAGATTTCAGAGTGATGCTCTCTGCTCAGTCATGCCAATTCTTCCAGCAGGTGTCTGTTATACACCAGCGAGGCCCCATGCTGCCTGTTTGCTCAGTTTTTCTTCAGAGTTTATTCAGCGAGTTCATACTTAGAGAAAATTCTGAATGGATTTTTTTTTCCTCCTTCAAACACTGAACAGATTCTTTAACAGTTTCTCTACAAGTCCACTGCAATCTCCTCTAAATGTTCTGCTAGAGAAAACATATAAATAAAAATTCTTGTGCATTTGGTAACTTTACTCCTACAGAGGACAGAGAGACCTGTGCTGAGGTAATACTCCAGTTATGCATTCCTAGGTAATGAGCTTTATCTCCCAGGATCAATTTTCCATTAATAGCATTCAGTGCTCCATCCAACTTTCAAATTAATTTGACCTGTGAACCTGGGGTGTCCTGATGCTGCTTTTTAAACTACTGGAATGTAATGTCAACACAACACAGAAAAAAAAAATTATAGCAGTGAGAATTTAATGGCCAAACTGGTGCTCAGTGGAGGATTTAAAGGCAGCTTAATGGCAAGTAGGCAGCCCAAATTCAGATGACAATTAAAATAAATAAATAAGTAAAAAATAAACACTAAGGTTTCTGCTCTTTCTACCTCAGCCGTTGAGTCAGTAAGATAAGCAATTTAAAACTGTTTTTTCCAGGACTGTCTGAGGCAAGAGAATAAAGAGTGCTATGCTATTGATCTGCAAGAAGTTTATTTCTTCCACTGTGCAATGTTAAAGGAATCAATCTCTTAACTAAAGAAAATAACAGTATTGATAATGAAGATGAGGGCTGAGCTTTTGTAGGACAATGAGTGGGTTATATCAGTGGTGTAATAGGGAAACTGCCAGGTCTGAGTGTGCCTTTGACACGCCAGCTGGGAGGTTATGAGCACTGGAATCAATTCCTGACAGCAAAAGAGACATCTCCAAAATGTTCCCTGGGACAAACAAATTATTAGGACACTGCCTGCATTAATCTCCCAGTGTTCTGCATGGCACAGGTACATTTTATTACTCACAGTCCAAAAGTCTGAGGACATATTCAAGTGAATGCAAATGAGCTCACTATAGGCAGTGTCAGCCTCAAGTACGTTGATATACACATATATATATGTATATATAAATATATATATATATATGTGGCTGCATACATGAGCTTGCATTCCTACCTGTTCTATTTAATTTCTTTTTTTTTCTTTTTTTTTTTTTAGTGGGTATTGTTTTGATTTAAAAATCAAAAAATCTGCTGTACCAAAGAAAGAGTTTGTTGGAAAGGGATGCTTAAGCCTTTAGAAAGAATTATCCCTTTTGCCAGAATCCAATACCTTGTTCCAGGAAACAAAGATTAAACTGTTTCCACTTATCTGGAAGTGTACAGCGAGAAGATAAGAAATGCCAATTCCTTTCTTGCATTTTTAATAAGCAGGCAAGTAACACCAAACGTCAATAAACCTTTGGCACTGATGTTTTGGCTGTGATATGCAAGTTACAACTATTTTAAGAGTTGTAGTTAAAGATGTGCACCCATTACTTTAAATCTTGAGGGTACTGAAAATACCTGCTCTGTTCCAAGAACAATGTTATCAAGGAAATAGTCCGTCCTTGAAAGGATATCAGTTTATCAGTGAAATGAGAAAGCACAGGCGCACAGAAGTACTGCAGCTCTCTGGGAACTGGGAGCTACATGGAAAGGATAAGGATAGCATGGTTACTGTAGAAGAGGTCCACAGACCTTCAGAGTAACATCAGAGAAAGCCTTTCTATGCAATTCATCAATGACAGAGGCACAGACAACAGCCACTGAGGGCACAGGCATCAATCAATCCCTGACCTTTTCACTCCTCCCTGGCCCACAAGCAGTCACCTTCCCGGAGCTGTATCTGCATAAGAATTACAACCTTTGCCATGGGACTTTTTGGTGGTTATTTTGGTTTTGGATTTTTTTTTCTTTCCTCCTTTTTCTCTCTTTGGCCTCTTAGAAGATGATACAACACATTATTTTAATTTCAGGGATGATTTTTCTTTTCACCTACAGCAAAGAAGAAGAAGCAGTAGGTCCTACACAGAACTGAGCCTCACCAAACAACAGGCTGTGACCTCCAGAGCTGTCACCAGCCACGAGAGCAAGGGAATCAGCTGCTGGAGAGTTCACTTCACCCCTCTAGGACAGCTCATGGAATATTTGCTTTCTCTAGGATCTCCAGAAAAATAAATATCCCATCATCCAGCAGGCCTAGAGGATTCCCACCGGGATAAAGGTGTGCATGCTCTGTCCCTGCAGTTCCAGCCCTGGGCTGTGCCAGGAAAGTGTCTGCCAGGGTTTGGGAAAGTTCCAGCCACCACAGGGTGCTGCAAGACAACTCTCCCGCAAGAAGAGCTGCTGCATGTGCTTCTGGATCATTCTCTTGCACTTCCCAAATGTTTTTTCTCCTTCCTAAGGGACAGGCAGGTGAGGACAGCTCATGGCAGGTGTGTCACATCACCTCGTGGGAGCTTCAACACCAACCAGGACTTGTCCTTCTCTCACTCCAGCGCAGAGTGTGGCAAGCCATGCTTCACCACAGGGACAATAAGTTCAGCTGCTCACAACAAGATTCACTTTCTAAGCTCTGTTTCTAGGAGTCTTTTAGGTCTGTAGCATTAAAGTGCACCCTCACATACTTAATTCCGGAATTTCAGACAGTCCATTTGATTACATGTAGCACAGTCAAAGAGAACACTAGGTCTGTTTAGGAAATCAGGCTAATTCTTACAGTACATTACAAAAAGATTAGGTTTTGGATAAGTTTCAATTAGTTATTAGGAAGATTATTAAAAATACAACAGGAAAATTTGACATAATAAAGGTTTAAATGAAAAGTTCAGAAAATATTAAAAAAAGGAGAGATCTATGCAAAAGTAGAGTTTTATTGTGTTCCGTTATGATAGTAATTCCTATTAATAAATGCAGAATGTAATAAAAGCACTACAGTAATTTAGCAGTTGTTGGTTTTATGTCTCCATGGCACAGCAGACCTCCACTGAAACGGGAGAGGATGTAGCTAAGTCACTTTACACTTTTTCTGCGTGGTTAATCTTAGAAAGTTTTGGCTTGAATCCATTGTGGAGACTCTCAGTTTATATGAACATTTGGATAGAAAGTCATCTCTGTACCTACTGAGAGCAAGAAATACATAACAGTTTTTAAGGCTTTTATATAAAATTTATAATAGTCACCCAGTCAAGCTCTCCAATAACAATTTTTCATAGTTGCTAATCTCAGTGGGTTTTGATGCTGTAAAGCAGAGCACTACAAAGGTGTTTTGCTCCAACATTCAATATGATTTTAGTCTAAATACTGTATGACTCGGAAAGAATTCATTCCAAGCTAAATTTTGCTCTATAAACAGAGTCGATTAAAAGAAGCAACACAAAACTAAAAACATGAGAAAATGCTTTAGTGAAACCCTGTCTTATGTGGGGTTCATTTGTTACAGTTCCTGAAGATAATCTATATTCAGGAATACTGAGCCATAGGAACTGATTCATTTGCATCGTTGCTTACAAAGACCTAAAAATTCTACCACCGTAGACAAAACCTATGCATCCACTTAAACAGACATAATTACTCTGCCAAGTACATAAAATGCCCTTCCAGCCCACTAACTTCTTTTTTTTTTTTTTTTAAATAAGTACTGTGGTGATGCATCCATATTCTTCTGAGGTATCTGTTCTCTACTGAATTACATTCGGTCTGCTTACAGAAGATGGCTTATTTTGGCATTAAATCCAAGTTAGGATGTTTTAATGACTCTTTGCCTTTCAGTGTCTCTCACAGTGACAGTGGTAGAACACTCAGAATGTTTATAAAACACGTATGCCCTTGGGCAGCATTTTTCTTACAGAAAGCCCTTCTTAATTTCTTAACAAATGCACTTCAAAATTTACTAAACTGACTGACTTTGGCTACACAAAAGTAAATTGTTCATAGATGTTGTATCAAGTAGACCAAATTTCCAATGATAATGTTCAAATCTAAACTTATTATTAAATAAAATCAGCATTGCAGAGCTCAGGTTCACGCTGTTCTGGACACTGTCCCTTTGCTATGTAGTCTTCTTTCCTGAGGCAGGACTTAGTGAATTTAATGAATATCGGATTTAATTAGTAGCTCCCTTTCCTGAACCAAACAGCAAAATGGGATCATGAAGACAAAGTCAGCAAAGAGCCCATTGATGTTACAATTCCTGGATTGCCAAGAATCCCAGAAATAACACAGCACCATCGGTCATTTAGCAGCCAGTGCCATGCCCAGAACAGTAACTGCACCTGAGCAGGAGGAAGGAGCCTGACTCAGACTTCTTTCAAGTCTTACCTTTGCCTCGAATTCTCAGGGAAAGCAGCTAAAAAATACAGATACTGCCTGTGCTTTCACATTGCCTGGTGCAATGGGGCTGGGGCCTCTGAGAGGCTTGCAGTGTAAATAATACAGAGTAAATAACAATGACAGATTTTTTAACTGCAGAAACTCATCAGCCATGCTAAAACGTACATCACACACTGCCACTGCCTCACTGTTCATTAAAAGAGAATGAATCCTGAGGGAGGCATCAGTGAATACAGATACGTCTCCAACTCACCAAATCATGCCCTGAGCCTCCAGTAAAGCTAATAAAACTATATTAAATACATCCCAAAAGTTCCCCTGGCTTAGTCCAAGCCACTTGGGCAATTTATAATTTAAAGGAGAATATGAAATTAGAGAGTGATGAAAGTAATGTGATCTAGGATTTGAAACAACAGTTTAACTGTTTTGTCATACTCAGAGGATGCACTGATTTACTGAAATTTGCTTGGAGAGAACTCTGAAGTTCTCTGTGTTTCCACTTTCAAAAATTGTGCATGCAGTAATGTTGTACTCCCAAATAAAGGATAAAATATACCACTTGTAGAGTCAGTATAGGCAAACCCACTCTATTTGAAAGATAACGGGGTGTGCCAGCATTCACATATGTGTTCTACCTACCCTAGCACTCAACAGCACCCCACACTCTGATAAGGCTGATAAGGCTGTGAGAGTGTCTGAGATCTCTCTCTGCCCTGTCACAGTCAGTCATTCCCAGCAGTTCAGTTCCACCGTGCACCCAATTTCAGTGGAAGTTACAGATCATAAATGCCCAAGAGCAGCACAAAGAATGTTCGCTGGCCTCAACTCTCCTCCTCCTTTCATTCTTGCTATTCCAGACATTGAGCTCAATTCAACATCTTAAAGAACCAAGGGATTCCTAAGAGAGAACTAAACTAAGAATGACCATAACAAATAGTTGATTAGTTTAAATGAAGTGGAGAACAATTACTGAGATAATGAAGTGATAAAGTAAAATGAGTGAAATAATGTGAAATAATGAAAACAACCTTCTTAGCTAATTCTATCGCAGTTCTTATGAGATTCAGTTGAGTGTGTAAGGCCTTTTCAAAGAGAATGACAGGAAGCTGCAAGAGAAATTTAATGTGATATTCAGTGGTGGGAGTTTATTTTCTTGTACAGCACCTATTTAGTATCTAAAATTCCTTTCCTGATTCTCACAACACAACGTTTTGCTGGTACATCAC
The DNA here is from genome assembly GCA_013400735.1 of Pomatostomus ruficeps. Classification (NCBI taxonomy): domain Eukaryota; kingdom Metazoa; phylum Chordata; class Aves; order Passeriformes; family Timaliidae; genus Pomatostomus; species Pomatostomus ruficeps. Next base: position 78,118 of record VYZT01029202.1, on the reverse strand, counting down.
AGCTGCCTGACTGGAGTTGGCCTGGAAGAGGCTGAGGGACTTGGTTCAATCCAACAGTCTTTGGGAGAGCAGAAATCCACCCACACAAAGACCCTTTGCCAAGGAGAAGATTCCCAGCACTTCTGCACTAACACAAGGCATCAGCCCTGTGTTATGCAGAAGTGCTGGGAATAGAGTATTGACAAATACTCTATTGCTGAGATAATCGTATTGACACAAGGGAGAGACCAAACCCCTCATCTGCAGCACTGCTTTAGCCATAGATTTAAAGAAACTCATCTCTGTGAAGTGGTTGCTAGCTTTTGCTTCATTATTGGTTCTTTGCAAGCTCTGCACAGCAACTGCCAATTTAGTTTATGTAAAATATTAATCTCCTAAAATGCAGTGACAACAACTTTTCCTTTTAACCCTGCATTCAAACCAATATCCATATTCCCACGGGAATGTGTGCTTACAACACAGCAGCAAACACAAACCCATTCACAACCACACTGCTTCATCCCGAAGGTTTCTTTCCCTGAAGAAAACCTCCCAGGACATCAGCTTAGCATGACACAGAGAATTGTTATAACCTCCATCCATCCTCCTCCAAATCATGGAAATTACCTTCATATGGCCCACCCTCTGAGCAGTCACCACCCTGGCAACCCAACCACAGCACCCAATGCCAAACTCTGCCATTCCTTGAACACCGACAGGGTGGAGACTCCACCACCTTCCTGGGCAGCCCTTTCCAACACCTGATCACCCTTTCCAGTGGAGAAATGCTTCCTCATATCCAACCTCAGCCTCCCCTGGCACAATTTAAGTCTATGTCCTCTGGTCTGTCACTGGCTGTCCGGCAGGGCGGAGCCCCACCTCGCTGCAGCCTCCTTTCAGGGAGTGCGGAGTGATAAAGTCTCCCCTGAGCCTCCTTTTCCCCAGCCCAGATACCCCCAGCTCCTTCAGGCGCTGCTCACACGGCTTTACCCTCTTCACCCTTCAGCTTTATCGTCCTTCTCTGCACACACCCCAGCAGCTCAAGGTCTTTGCTGGAATAAATGGCCCAGAAGAGTACTCAAGGCACGACCTCACCAGTGCTGACTACAGACATGATGTACAATTTCACAGAAACTTCTCTTTTAATCTCAAAGAATCATACTTTTGCATAGCCTTGCTTATTAAAAAAATAAATTAATAAATACACAACTATTACTATTCTTGTTGTGCAGCACCAACAAATCTGGAATTAAAAATAAATCTAAAGAAAGTACTCTCTATCACTATTGTGCCCAACCTGCTTTTCCTTTGTGTATCAAGGTGAACTATTTGATGCTTACAAGCCATAAAATGCCTAAAATGGTGTACAGTTTTACATGGACACTGACACTGGTACAGTACATTGTGTTTGTCAATGGCATTTAGAGCAGGTGGCTTTTTGAAATAAAGCACGTATTCAGTGGAGTATCATTAAGGGCAATTGAGTTGCCCTTCATCTGTTTCTGGGGCTCTGAGGACTGAAAAGCAGCATCTGGAAGCTTTATGGGTATTATCTGGCTCTCTGTTTTATTTTGTTCAGGCAGACTTGTCTGTTTTTTCACACATTACACTCAAAGGCAAAAGGATTTCCAGCAATAACCTCCTTCTGATGAAACTCATCTTTATCTGCTGCTTCTTGTTTCTTAGCAAGTGATGAAAAAATCCTTTATGGGCATGAGATTACCTAAATCAATAGTGACTTGCCCATGCACAGCAGTGCTCAGTTGCCTGTTCATCAAAATGTCTGTTTACTGTCCAAGGGAACACTCACCTGTCCAAGCGCTCAGCTCAGTGCTGTGGTACACAGGGACACTAAATATTCCAAATATTCACATTTCCAGGCTTATCGGTATCAGGGGTAAAGTTTCTCTATTTGTGATGGCAGCAGAGCTACCCTTGAAGGCAGCTGGCAGTTCCTAATACTGGACAGCTTGTTGTCCCCATCGCAGTGAGTGCCACCTCATCAGCCATCCGAAAAGTGGTACTTGCTTCCCAGGAAACTTCCCTGGGCTTGCAGGCTGGGCTCAGTCCCAGGTATGTGTCTGCTCAGCTGTCACTGGCCTCCCTGTCCAGCCAGCCTGCACAGTGATTTCTACATAAATATGAATTACACACCTTGAGCAGTCAGCTCTCTTTGGCAGCCCCGTGATCCCTTCTCTCTGCCTGCTGGCTCCTCTGACCTCTGCTCCCTGGAAACCATTTTATATCCTACTTATTGGATATTTAACTTCTCATTTTCCTTGCACACCGCTCCAGCCAGCCAGGCCAGTTCCTGCTGACTCCATCCTGCCAGCTCATCCCTGCTGGGCCAGGCTAAAGACACCTGACATACGGAGAGCTGGCAGAGGAGGTACGGGCACATTCTGGGGAACGTCTGGAGGGAATACCCCAAGCATAATGACTTTGGCAGGATTAAGAGAACTGCTCATCTATTATATCACTTGAAAAAGAGCTTGTTCAGCTGGGCGTTTTCAAGGCCAGCCCAGCGTGCCCAGAGCACTGCAAAGAGTCCTCACTGGCAGGAGGAGACACCAGCTGGAGCTCTACCAACACCTAGCTTTACACCCCTTCTCTAAAGGGGCAGCACCTGCCAGTTCACCAAACACCAAAACCTTCCCTGCCACAGACTTCAAGGAAAAAATGTCAGGCACCTCTCCTACAGAGAGAGGTGCCTGACATTTCCATCATTCTTCATGGAAAAAGCAACAAGTTCTATGGAATACCTTTGGAATATTTGCAGAGGACATTTTCCCCCCTGTGATCCCAGGAAAAAAAAAATGCAGATGTTGAAGGATGCAAGGAAAAGCTTCATCCCAAGAGTTACATCCTGGGAGAGTTTCTGCTATAAAAAATAAGTGATATGGAATGAACTATGTATTGTTCATGTAAACACACAGAGAACATGGACACCAGCAGAAAGCAGAACTTTTGTACAAGTGTTGGAGGAAAGGAGGGGAAAAGTGCCTGGTTTCCGTTTTCGGTCCATGAAGGCTGAGTTTCTGTGGAAATAAAAGACGTGATTGACTGCTCCGTCCTTGTCTGGGGCCCAGTCAGGACATCAGCCCACTCTCCAGCTATTAATCACTCCAGCTTTACTTCATTAGCTGCTTAGCTCTCTCCTGGCTCTTTTCCCACCCTAGACAGGGGATGCTGTGTCACACAGCAGGAATCTCGCTCAGGTGGGCTCCTGGCATCTGCAGCTGACTGCATTCACACCGCTGCATCACGGCCCCAGCAAGGCTGGCTGTCTCCTTGTGGAGAGAGAAATAAATGGGGGGCAAATGAGGGAACAAAAGGAGGAGAGAGGGAAGGAGACACTCCAGGGAGCAGATTTCAGGAGAAGCAATCTTAAAGAGCACTGGCTGATTTTCCACATGAACACTGAGTACAGATGGGTGCTGCAGAACCCAACCTGTTCATTTACACATCTGCTCCAGGAGTACACATCTAAAAAACAACTTGGGAAGGGAAAATATGAGGCTTAACGCTTTTCCTGCTATGGGAAAGGAGGATAAATTATAGCAGCACAAGTCAGTTTATTTTCTTATATTATTTTTCCATAGTTTAGAAAGCATTTATTTCCTCTAAACAGTCAGCGAGTCTGAGTGCATCATTCATATTTTTTCTCTGTTTTCATAAAGTCCAGTTAATAGAGCACATTCAAGAAGGCCACTGTCATCACCAGAAGGTTCTGTTACCATACCAAAGAGAACAAGCAATCTGCACAAGTGATTAAAACAGCACCCTCTGTTCCCTAAATGCCAAGGGCAAAGCACTATATTCTGATTATTTTAAACCAGCCAAAAAAACCCAAACCTTTTTTAACATACTCCATAAAATTAATCAGGCAAAAACCCTTTCAATTAGGTTAGCAGTCCTGTCACCCTCAGAATTTCCAACAATAAACATAAGAATCACTTAAAAATTCCACAGTGTCAGCATAACACACCTCATATAACTCCACAACATATGAAAAGAGCCAGGCAGTAGCAGTTGATCATAACAAAAATGGTTTTAGGTGTGACAAGAATGTGGCGGTACCTGGTACCCTGGACAGCTATGGCTAATGAGCATTGTCTCTCCAGTTCTGCAAATCTGCATTATTTTAATAATTATTGAAGTAATATATAGAACATATATAATAAATATGCTATGGGTCCATCCTCAGAAGTTCTCTGAGAAGGACAGGGGCTGATTCATACCAGCCAAACAGCCAATCTGTCACATCAGGGTAATCAGGTTACAGCATCAGTGTCAGGAATATAAAAATAAATCGCATGTAAACTGGAAATTGTGGGATTCAGAAAGGCCAGAACTCAGTACTGTCCCAGACCCCTGGCAGTCCTGTATCCTATAACCAGGGACTATCATTACCAGCTGTGTCACAGTCAAAAGGATTTCTGAGGATAAGGATCTTGGAGCATTCAGAATGAATATATTTTGCCAGCACATCAGAAGTTTGTTAATCAAATTTCTACAAGATGTCAGTTTAAGATAAGAAAAAAAAATAGAAACTTTGGAAGCACAGAGGTTTTGAGACTTGAGTCAGACACACAACTTTGGAATTTCTAGAATCCCCAACACAAAAGGTTTGTTTAATGGAAATCAGAGATTTAAAGGCTGGAGAAAAATAAGGGCAGAAAAGAGTGATTGAAAGGTAGAGGAGCAGCACAAAGGGGAATTTTCAAGCTGCAAAACTGCTCAAACCAAGTAAATTTTGGTGGGTAAAGCCAGATATAACCACCCCGGGCTACATTACCGAGTCAGTAATCTGAGCAATGCAGACATGCATGAAGAATCCAGAGCTTCCAGGAGGAGCACTGACAACACGAGCAGAGTGACTGACAGGCAGAACCAAGGCAGTCACAAGGTACAAGGGCAATCCTAAGCACTACCCTATTTTTGTAGAGTTCCTGAATTCGTGCACAAAAAATTCTGCAAACCTCAACCCCAATAGAAAATACCAGGCAGAGATTTTCAACGGCCTTGAGTCTGCAGCAGCTTTACTTGCAAAAACTTTCTGAAAACTCAGAGGAATTTTGCCAAGTGTTTTTCCATGGGATTTATTTTCCCCGATCTTCTTATATAAACTTCTGGTTTTGATGCTGCAAACATTCCAGATAGTGGAGCGAGAACACTACATTTGAAAGGCTAGACTGCTTGAACATTGAATTCAAAGGATTTTTTTCTAACTATTAACACCTGAAAGCCCTGCCACACTTGGAGAAATGCCCTAATTCACAGAAGTTCTCCATTTGGTTAATGGAAAAATATACCCTTTTGCCCCCAATCCATTTTGGTGTGTGAAAGCACAGACATTTCATTCCAATAGAGCATCGGAGCACAACGCTAAATTTTGGACACTCTTAGCATGATTACTTTGCAATTATGGCATATGTATTATGGCAAGTCCCAAGTAAATTATGAACTCTGTATATTACAAAGGCACTGTGAAACACTGATTGATTTGGACAGTTTGTAGTTAATTAAGTTCATTTCCAATTCCATCTCTTCACACAATTTCAAAGCATTCTGCATTGAAAGCCCATTTTCAATTACTAAGGAGGATGAAACAAAAAAGTATTAATTATAAAAGTGGCAATCCCCATTTAAATCTTCGTAGTACAGCAATTATTTATGTTAAGTGTTGAGAAATTGGAGAGTTCTACTTGTCTAATGCAATTTTTTCCTTGAAATATATCTCATATATATTAAATCTGTACAAAGTAGTGGCAAAGCATTTTTTAAAGCAAGGACTAAATTATTGCTCACAAACTTGCACAAAGCTCCAAAAGGTACAAAAATGTCTGTGCTTGGCAAGAGTCAAATTAAGTGTCTTGGCCCAATTCTTCTCACTGCTACTGCACTCCTTCCTTCATGTAATTTCGTTATTTGGACTAAAGCAAACATCCCTATTGAAAAACAGTGAAGGAAGACTGGTATTAGCAGAACTTTATGCTGTCCAAGGAGTACCCAAAAGAAGATATTCCATTTTATTCTAGTGTTTGATGCTGTTCAAAAAGAATAGGTCCAGGCACTTCCCAAGCTGCTTTTATAAAGAGGTAAAAACTTTTGGGAACACGACGGAAAAAAGAAAAAAATAATTCCTTAAATTGCTGATATTATTCTTCTACAAAAGAGGTGCTCTTTAGCACATTAATATCTTTCTTTGTGTGAGCCAAACACCTCCAATGCCCATGAAAAAGACAGAAGAAGGGAAAGACCCAACGTTTTTTGTGGTGCCATTTAAAGATGGCACATCTTAATTTGCTGATTGTATTCTCTTCACCTCTATCAAAGGCTGCCAGCCACAAACATGACACCGAAATGAATGATAGCAGATGCACAGTGCTTTAAACCAACTTTCCTGACTCCATTTGCTGGATTTTGAGCTGTCACCTACCGGCCAGTTGGCCCTGGCATGGAGCCCCTGCTCCAAAGCCAAGACGACTTCTTTAAGCACTGGCACACATTCCATGGCCTGGCTCCCGGCTGGCTCGTTCCCTCTGCCCTCTTCTTTGCCATTTTGGTAGCAGTAACCACACTGCAACAGTGGAGCAGAAGGGAAAACAGAAAACTATTCAGGGCAGGTAGAAGGACAGGCAAGAAGGAAAAACACAACCACAAAGAGTTAAAATAGAAAGTAGGGCTTCATGAAATGGGAAACAAAAATAAATGCAGACAGTCCTGCAGCTTCAAAAACGAATGCAGATTCAAAAGAAGGAGAGCAATACAAATCTTGCACGTTTGTGAGCTGTCTGCAATGTTCTGTGACTTTCTCAGCTCTCACCAAGCACTCGAAGAGGGAAGAGCCTGTTCCTCAACACTACAGATGTTTTTAAGGGCTGCTTTCAACACCCCTGTAGATAATTTCCCTTAGACAAACCTGGGGCTGTGCTGGGGGTTTCAGACAGGGCTGGGGCTTGCAGTCAGAGACAGGCTGTGCCCAAAGGCACCATGATAAAGGCCATGAGAGAGGTTTTGTGAGATATATCACAAGGTTTCCTTGCTTTCTACTCTTCTGCTCATTTCCTTCATTTGGAGTTGCCTCCAATTGAGAAAAACACTTAAGCTGGTGTGAAATAAGATCCATGGAAGATGATTTCTATCAGCAGCTTATTAGAACTTATTTCAAAATCAGCATTTTACTCAAGGAGAATTACATTTAGTGTCATCTGAGTAGAAAATCTCATCGGTGGCAAACATGTTTTCTAAATCTAACTGTACAATCAATGAAACCACATCCATTATATTGGTTTGGCCTTTTATTCTAACGAAGGACAATTTATGAGACACGTGCGTGAATTTCTTTTAAACAACCCCATTGGAGCTGCAGACATGCATCAATAAACTGGTAAATCAAGAAAAAAAAAAAAAAAAACCTGTAATTTTGATACCCCATTCCTGCACCCTGTGGCAGCTGAACTCACAGTAGGAACAGCCCACCAGTACAACCAGTGCTCCCAGCTGCACCAGCAGCCTGCACAGCTGGGCTGCGCTGGTATTTGTGTATTCCTCCAACACAGGGTGCCAGAGCCTTTTCTGTGGGACATATTTAGCCCTCAGTTCAGAGAGATGATCTTCAGGATATATAGGTATCTATAACTAGGATATATGTACATATATATAGAGAAAAGATATTTATCCTTAAAAAACAAATCAGGTGCAACTGAAATATCAATAATTAAAAGATACTGGTAAAGGAAGCCTTGGAATAATGTTCACACTTGCATAATTTTGAGGGGTTTCTGTGTGTGTGCATGTGCTGCCTGCAAGGGGAGGGGGGAGTATTATTTTTGATTTTTTTTAAATCAGCTTCACATTACTGACAGTGAGGCAGCCAATGGGTAGAGAGGGTATTTCTAGACTGGTTCTTCTTTAGGAAAATTAGAAAGAAGAACAGCTGGCATGGAAATATCTTAAAGAATTCTATACTTTTCACATGGAATTACCTTCCTCAGCACTTGACATGCATTTGGAAAGTGAAGTCCAGACAGAATGTGGCACCAAATTGGGAAAGGACATCCTTTGGCCATTTAATCAGTGTTACAGGATATATACAGGCTTGCCTGTGCAATTCTTTGGAAAAATCAAGCAGCTGGTGTGTGGGGGAGAGGGGCTGTTTGTTTGTTGTTTCGGGGTTTTTTTCCCTTTTTTCTCCTTTTTAAAATGCAGAGTCCTGGACGGGCTGAATCTGCTTTCCCAGTGTGCAATTCTGCTGCAATTAGAATCACAGCCACCCGAACAGTACCACCCCTGAGAGGAAAATAAGAAACCACTGAGTTTAGGGTCTCAGCCGCCTTGCTCCTTGGTTTGAATTGGCTCAAATCTGATGTGGAAAATGAAGACATTTAAAAGAAAAAGAAAAAAATAAAAAATAAAATAGAACAAATGGTTTCAGGAAGAATCTGGTTACCAAAAAAAGGCTAAGAAAAAAGTGCTGAATACTGATAAACTTCCCCTCAAAGGGCCAGATAGTCTGAACACTGAAATTATCTGAAGACTCTGTTAACTGCCCATCAATTTGTAATTTTGCATATTTATTATTTTCATATAGAAGTTCACATCTTATTTCAATAGTGAAATCTCAAAACCACCTTCATTCAGTACACCTATCAAACAGCTTTGAGAACGAAAATAAAAGGAAAACACCCCCCAGCATTCCAAATGCTGCAGCTGGAGATCAGGCCCACGTTCCAAGCCTGCTGAGAGGATTTCAGATCTGCCACCCTGCAGGGATCTCTCTGTTCTGACCATCACAGGAATAGGAGGTGCAGATGAACAAATGGGATTGGGCTGAAGGTCCGTGGAAAACGGTCTTGGCCATGGACTGCACTGTCACTGGGTCAGTAAAACCCTGACTGAGCACAGAAGGCCAGGCAGGAGTACAGAGCCCAGCATTACTCATGATACAGACTCAAACAGTTTTAGCCAAGGGAATCCTGGAAGTTGGCCAAGAAAAGAAAAAAATTCATGGTTACCAATAACAGTGATTTTCCTGACCTTGAGTCATCAAGAGTTTTCTTCAGAGCAAAGTGCTAAGAAGCTCATGATGTTAAGAAGGAAAAAATATCAACTGTCGGTGCTTTTTAATATATGCATATTGAACCTTTAACCCACATGGACAACAGACAGACCTCCAAGGATGTGAAATCCTAGTCTTTTAAAATTTAAATTAATATTAAAACAAGTATGTTAAATTACAAAGCTTGACATTTCTGATTATTTTGATCAGCCACACTGGGGAAAAGTATCTTTGTACAAAGAGGAGCAAATTCATAAAGCTCTATATAAATGTATTGCTATTAATGTCAATATACTTCTTATTTACAAAGGGAAATTTCATTCAGGACATCTAAAGCTTTAAAGTTAATTGGACCATTCTCCTTTATCAGAAGATGGCATGTGTATTTCATAATATCCACATTCCCCTACTAAACCTGGTGTGCCAGACCTGGGCACAAACTCATTTATCAAGAAGTAACCATGTGATCATGTTAAAGAGTTAAGGCCATTCCACACCCTGCTACGAGAGAGGTGAAAGTGTTTCTCTGCATGGCATTGGGCACTAAGGTCTTCCAGAAAATTCAGCAATCTTGCTTGAATTCCTACCTCTTTTTGCCCTCTCTTTCTCCTGTGTGAAGATTTCTCTCAATAGCTCCAAAGCTATAAAGAAAAAACAATCCCACCTGGCTGAGCTCTGTAAAACTGAAGCAGCACAAAGCACCTGTGTGAGTCCAGCGAACTGGAACCACTGGTGCCACTTAAATCACCAGCTGAACCCCCGTTAATGTCAGCAGAATTATGCCCAGGCCTCCTGTTTCTTGACAGCCTCTTCTCAATAACCGCAGCAACAAGCGTGGGATGGGGTTGACAATCATTTACATGCAAGTGTGACCTTTCTTACTCAGTGGTGACATTTGTATCCTATTAGCCAAATACTGTATTGTATTTAAGCAATAATTGCATTTTCTATGGAGACAAACGACATGTAAATCAATAAGTGACGAGGCTGCAGGCCAAGCACAATATTGATTTTCAGTCATGTTCATCTCCGAGCTTAATGCTGAGAAAACACAGCATATGCTATGATTTTTTACAAGTTCCACCTTTTGGGCTAGATAGTTTTCTGAGAATTAAGAAATAAGAAAGGTGTTCTCCACTTGAGAGAGAAGAGATTAAAGGGGAGCGAGAATTTAACAGTCGTAATCAAAGTTAACACAGGATCTTAAAAGCGAATGCTGACCAGATCAATATTGGTTTGTACAACACCCTCGTCACCGCCTCAGCTGCTGTGGTTGATCAAATTATGCATGAATATCATCTGTATTAAACCAGTGGTTAAATGCACCTTCACTGAAACATCACTGACACAAGCAGAAGGTTTACAGCAGCTTCAGTGAGAATCATTCTTATCATTTTTGCCCTTCATAGGAAAACCAAATTATTCAAACCCCACCACAATAAGACGGCGGATATCGAGAAAGACCTTCCTGAGACGTGAACAGTGGGTTCCCAAATTTGCTGTCATTTCCAAATGACAACACAGATTAACAATTTTAATATAAAACTAAGAAGAGAAGGGAATAATCTCCTTGTTTTCCTTTTATAAATAAATCTAGAACTAGGCAGTCAGTAATTAAGGATACCATATTCTAACACTTAAATAAAAACTGTGGTTTCAAACAGATTAGTTTTGAGAAAACAAAACCTTGACCAGTTCCTGATTGCTCTCTGCTGTAACTCCAGAGAAAAAAAAAAAACCAAGAAAAATCTGGAATGGATTTCCTAATGGACCAAAAAAAGTGATCCCTGCCTGATCTCTGTGACATGAGCACAGGTGGGCTGCTTGTGAAGGAGCAGGAAAACTTCAACACACGGGAAAACTTCTCACCATCTAAGGGGACACAAGCAACCTTTGCCACCAAAGGTACCGAGCCACCCCTGTGAATGTGAGACAAGGGGTCTGTCACAGGAAATAAGAAATTCATTACACTCCACCTGGGACATTATTGCTGTAGCAGCACCGGCTTCTCTAAACCTCTTCCTAAATCATTAGTAAGGTCATTGACTGGAAAGATTTTAGGAGATCTAATCAGCCTGATTTGGGATGTTATTTCCCATAAATATTCCTGTGACAGCCATAATTTAAGAACCTCGTGTTTTTGACTTCTTAAACTCTCCTCACTGTAACTTTAACAGAGAGGGGTGAGGGATGAGAGAGGAATAATCCCACAATATCATTTTCTGCTGGTCAGAGATTTCTGTACAATATAAGAGGAGCAGACACAGATGTTCACTTCCTCCACAAAGGCAAATTTTCCTTCCACTAGAGCTTACTCTGAATATGGATTGTACAATCAAAATGCAGTTGTTCAGTATGTAAGACTCCGTAATACCCTACAATTGAACCAACAGGTTAAGACACTTTTCATCCGACTGCACTAAATTATTGATCCACTGGTCCCTTTTTCAGATTTTAAATCACCCGAACAGAAGGAAAAAAATAAATACATTAAGACTTTCCAGTCTCAGTGAGAAAATATATGTAGGTGGTTTGAGTTCCTACAGTAAAAATAGTCACACAGCACATCTTGTGGTAATCCATCTGATTTTGAATTAACCACTCTAAACGCAGTTTATTTCAAAAAATATATTTTTAGTTTGCTTGAGAGTTGACTATATAAGCCCCATCTATCAATTCCTGCAGTTTGGGATTACCGTATGAATAATATATGCCTTTGTCATGTGAATAAGATAACAGTCTTCACTCCTCAGTGCTCTACATTTCTTGTTCCAAATGTGACATAAAATACAATTTTCCTCAAGTAGCTGAAAAGGAATTTAGAATAAATGAATTATGAATACTTGAATGGAGATAGACTCTAATTTTGTAATGGAAAAAAATAAAGAATACAAAGCAAAATATTAAGAATTATTTATTAAATTCAGTGAGACACTGGAAAGGGCCTAAAGATAAAGCTGAAGAATTATGTTTTCTCAAAAAACACATCTGAATACCTGCACATCTTTTTTAGTTACCACTTCAAAAGCTTCTCGAGCCCTCTTGAACCTTTTTCAATAGCCAAGCAATGCACCCCTTGACCACCTACAGCTGTGAATTCAGATGGACTCAATTCTGGTCACTTTGTCTTATTTTCAAAACTTCTTGCTCTGTTTAATTTATTATGGAGGCTCAGGTGATCTTCTCCAAAGCATCAGGAACTGCAGCTGTTTAACAGGGGTTCCAGGGCTGGGTGGCAGAGGGATGGCACCCAAAGGCAGCTCCTGAGCTGCTGCTCGGCAGAGCCACGATTTCTGTCTCTGAAACAATTCCAACAATGCATTTAACACCTGGGGCATTGTACGTAACGCAGCACCGTGGATCTGCCTGGGTGCTGACTGCACTACACGGAGCTCCAGCAGCATAAAAACCACGAAAAATCATCAGCTGACAAGAACCACTAATGAGGGATTATTTGGCACACGACACACCACTGGAATGTTCTCTGTGTGTATCTTTGGACCGTGGCCTCCCCCACCCCATTTTCTTTATGTTCTTAAAAAAATAAAACAAACCCTTGGCTTTCCCATTTTTCACTACCCCAGACACATCACTTTCATTTCAGGCCAAAAAGGAACTGGAACTTTCTTGTCATGGAAAATCAGGAAGAAGCCCAATACTTATTTGGTTTGGACCAGGAGCCGTTCATTTTTCCGACTTGTTTTTTTCCAGGGTTTTAACACGTGGGCACACAAAGTAATTTGGACTGTCACAACAACTGCTGAAGACATCTCTGTGTTTGATGTATGGTGAAAGAGTCACAAAAAAAGACAGGAGTGGAAAAGCCAAACAATTACAGGCAAAATTATGAAGGGTCATGGTGGGAGGGAGATGGAAAAGAAGAAAACAAGGCTCTACATAGTAACAAATCCAAGAAGCATGAAAAGCCTTAGAATTGTCAAAATTCTCAAAAGAAAGCATTTGGATTTTTATTTTAGAGTGTGTATATTTATATTTTAAAGGCTTAGAAGTGTTAAATGAGGGTTTTCAGAGAGAAATGTGTTTTCTGTGAACCCAGAATGATTTTCAAATTTGTTTCTCTTTTCCTGTGCCTGATAAAAACACAATCTAGGATAACTCACCAAATTTTCTTGCTGCCTTCTCCTTGGGTAAAATCAGGTATCTAACAAGATAATTTATTCACACAGATGTAATCAGGATCTCTACAGACCTGCAAGAGGAAAGCACTTCTCAAAAGCCTTGGGCTGGTGGTCACAGTGAGAAAGCAGCCCAAGAGTTTAACAGCAATGGACTTGGGCTTTGATTTTGTTATGGTAAAAGAAAAATCCTTATATCAGACAGAGAATTCCCTCTTCAAGCCTTGGCTTAACCTTTAAAACTCCCAAGGAACCTGAAGCAATGCCACAGGTGGATAATGGTTAACGATGTTCACCAAGGCACAGTGAGATCACCCTGAACAAAGCAAAGCCATCCCTGCGCTCTCCTGTTATCCTCGTCAGAGATGCAAAGTCACAAGCACTAAAGCAGATGATAACATTTGTTTTAAAGGAAATGTTAATTGAAATTGGCATGCTGCTGCTCACAGCGAGGAACAGGACCCCAAGGGATCAGCAGAAAGAAAAGGAAAAAAAAAAAAGGTGAGTTTTGCCAGATGAGCGCTGACTCCCAGCCAACGATGGGGAGGGCTCCATGTCTGATAATCCATTTTTAACTACAGCAAGATTAACTTTGACCTGAATAAAAAACCATTTCTAAAGTGCAGAAAGCCTATTATCTGCTCTTTTAAGCATGTGAGTAGGAGGTGAAGAAAATAATCACACAAGATCTACATTTTCTTAATTATTTTTTAAGAGATACTGAGACCTGAATATCTGAAAATAAGAAGAAATAAAAATATTCATTTTAATGCATGCCATGTAATGCTTATCACTTAATCACTGGAAAGTGCTGTCAGGTTTAATTACAGTCTTCAGTGGCCCAGCAAGATGAATAAGTCATGAATCTTAACACACAAATCCAAATCGTGAAAGTTAGCTTTCTCCTCCCCTCCCAGCGCATACTGCATCCCTCAGAGGAAAACAACGTATATTAGCAGCCTCTTCTAAACAGTACAACAAACTAGCCGAAATTAATTATTGGTTTAAAACTCTTTTTTATAGCAGAGACCTATAAGTTGACCTATGGGTAAGGAATAACCTAAGTCAGCCTCACTCCGCATTAGTAATTGCTTACTAAAGTAGGAGCTGTCCAGGGCTGGGGGATCCTGCAAACGCTGAATTGCAGTTGGGAAGAAAAGATTCAGGAATCAGTGACGGCAGTGCCTGAGCAGAGGGACAGAGCAGCCTCAGAGAGCTCCCTGCAGCAGCCTGCCAAGCCCAGCACTCGCATGCCCACGGTCAGGAGCTGTGGCACTCTTCCCAAACAGAAAACTCCAGGGAAAAGGCCTCTTCAAAGTTTTCATCCCTGGCTGTGCTCCATCTCACAGGCATCCTGCTGGCACGAGCAACCCCTCAGCCTTCAGCTACTCATTGCCCCAAGAGCTCGTTTATTCATGAGCACCTCGGTGTTTGTCTCAGGGCTCAATAAGTCTAAAATGCACCGACACCTGAACGGTTTGAGGAATGGCACTTAAGAACCTGATCAATGAAACATTTTTCACTGACTTTGAAGCAAGTACAACTTCAGATAAAAAGAAACACTATTCAAGGTATCCAGCAACTGTTCTCTGATATTTTGAGGAACATGGTAATAATTTTTCTTCATTACAGTTTGGAGAATAGTTGCTGGCCTTTGGGAAATGACCTGCTGGGCAGGCCTTACAAAAGACAGGTCTCCATGCCCAGTTTTCTAAATAGATTTATTCACATCTCCAGTCATGAGAAAAATCAATACAAGTACAAATTGAGGATTGTGTCAAAGTCACAGCCCCATGGCAGCCTCTCTTCACAGGGTTAGATCCCTTGCCAGCGGAGATGGCCTTGGCAGCTGGACAATTCCCTCCTTTGTGCCGCAGTGTCACCCCTTCCCCAAGCTCTGTAATATTTTACTGCTTCCAGGGGCCAATCCAGCAGCAATGAATCTGATCTGGAATTCACAATGTTCAGCAGGATGCCTTCACTTATTTTAAACTGGCTGCCAGGGAGACTTCCCTGACTTTTGTTTTCTCCTTTGCCCTTCTGCGCTGCCCGAACGGAAATGCAGAACTGCTCTCTGTGACTCCTTGACCTCTTTTGGCTCTCAGTGGGTCTGTTCCTCTCTCTAGATTACATCTTGCTCCAATGCTTGGGTGTGGGTTTCAAAGCCCCCTTCCCTCACTGCAGCAAAAAAACCTCCTTTACAACAACTGGCATCACCCGAGCCATTCTGACTGACTCCAGTCATTGCCAGTGAAAATAAAAATATGGTCATTAATTAAATACACACACACACCATCCCCCCAAAAACACATAAGAATACTTAAACCTAAGGTAAAATTTAGTATGTACAGAAAAATAAGTGAATTTATTGAAAGCATCAAAAATACCTAATTCCTCTGAATATCAATATATGATATTTTTCTCCTATTCATTACATTCAAGTTGATTTGTAGTTCCAATACCCATTGTTTAGAGAAGAGACAGGACATACTTGGCTGCAGCTCTTTTCTGACCCGAATGGGTTGTTGCATTTCAAATGTGAATACTCATTATTGTCTCTTTTCAGAGTTTTCAATTCAGCAGCCAAATGATGCTTTTAAGGAAAAGGAAAGCCTAAGGCCCATATTGAAAAAAAATGGATGCATTAGAGCTATGGAAATAATTTATTCATACCCTAGTGTGCAAGAGCCACTCTCAGCCAGATATGTGCGTGCGACAAAACTCTTTAGGAAATCAGCTTCTATTATGGAACATATTTGGAATGGTGACACTGATAACCTATCTGAAGTACATTCAAGGGCCTTCTTCCTTTAAGCTGTCATAATTACAGTGTTAAATTCTCTGCTTTTTAATGCACTAGACACACTGAGGACATAGGACACTCAATTAACGTTATATAAAAAGAAAAAAAGTGAGGTCTTCACAAAATGACTCAAGAGTAGAATTATGTTCTACATACCTGCACCGAGTTCCTTTCTGAGAAATGAGAAGAGGGAGAAACATTTGTAATGGAAAAGAGGATCACCTTTTGCAATATTAGGTCTGTTGACTGATGCTTTTAAATAGTACTTCTGATTGTGTTTTATTTTGATGAATATTAAATGTGGCTCTGTAGAAAAACTAAAGTAGTTGATAGAAAAACCCCTAGCCCATCATTTTCAAAGCTGCATTCCTGCATATAGGAACCTAAGCTTTGATACAGGCACATAAATGGAAATTCATCCCAGAGCAAGAATTAAGAGGCTCCTGATACAGAATAATTAGAACCCTGGGGAGGGGACAGGTTGAGAATTCAAAAATGTGTGTGAGTTTACACAGTTTCCAAACAGATGTAAAGGTAAGGCTTCTTCTCTCAGTGCCTTCTAGGACAGTGGCAACTCAGTATTTCCTGCCTGTGAATGCCTGCAATGCATTTTATCACTGCCTTACCACCAACATTCATTTTCCTTTTTTATACAGTTCCGAGGGGAATCAGCAGTTTCTCCAGTTTCTCTGGAGTACAGAGACAATTCATCCACAGAATACAGTGTATGATTCTGAGTGCCTTGGTGAAAGAATGGAATTATCACAGCTCTCATCACCTTCCAGTACAAGGGACAAAAACCCCCAAAAAGCACCCTTCCAGAGATCAGAACAAATGCCACATGTGCATTTCAAAAACTCCATTTCAAAATTCTGCTCTGAAAAAAAGGGGTTAACAGAGCAATATTTCTATTCTCTTTCAGGCACTTTCATTTTGGCATCAATTACTGTAGTGCCATCTTCTAACAGGAATTTCATCACGTATTCAAATTGGTGAGCAGAGTCATTCAGCAGCCACAACAAATTGAGCTCAACAGGCTTTATCTCAAGAACTACAATGATGTCAAGTGGTTAGTCCTTCATTTTTAATTTCTGGTTCTATGAGATGCAAATGCAGGATCTCTCATTCTAACAGCCAGCCATGGCAAATAGTCACCATTACATTCTAACATCCCCTTAGCTATGGGCAGACAACATTACTGAGCTGGGGACAGGGGACAGGGCAGTTCGGATCACAAAGAAAACACTTGTTTTATTATGGAAATTTTTAATTTATTTTCCTCCTCATTTACCACAGTCATGTCTTCCTAATCAGAAAAGTAAATCCCAGAGTTTGTACCTTGATCCAACATAGAGAAGTTGAATAATTGCAAGAATTACTTTTTTCCCCCCTTTTTATCTACACCTGCAAACTTGACAAGACCAAGTCATGTTACACAACCAGCTCTGTGTATCCAGGTCTCGAATGCTGCTTCACAGTGAAACACAACATCCTCTACACACAGCATGCAGTGACCCCTGGCAGGGAGGTATCTGCGCCCTCCATCCAGCACGGGGTGCCAGCGGTCCCTGAGAACACTGAACACAACCTCATCGTGGTCAATGTAACTGGGGCCCAACACTCTGGGGTTCTGTGGATCTGCCTCCCCATTCGGATCAGGGAATGCTGGAACCTCCCCAGTGACAATTGGTGAACATCCCAGCACTTCCTGAAGGCTTTGAGGACACAGCTGGGTCAATGGCAATTCTCAACAAGCAAAGTAAAAACTTAATTAATCATTGAGTCCTTTAGCCAACAGCCTCTGTTCCAAGGGACCTTTTCAGTGATGCCAAATATTTTCTTTTATTTTAAGCTCCTTTAACTATCGACTGGTTTATTTTTATTTGTTGCTACCAAACAACTTCTGACGTATCCTATCTTTGAAGTCCAATCTACTGTTCACACAGAACAAGTGAAGCTGACACTTCTTCCTCTACTTAATTGGAAAAACCCCCAAACATCATAAATGAAGCTCCTGCTTCAAGTGCTGACAGGAAGCAATGCTGAAATTTGCTGTAAAAGAGTTCAAAACATGCAAGCTTAACATTTGCTTTTTGAGCTGGCCAGGTCAGTAAAATCTTTAATCATGGTACATCTGCTAAAAAAATGAATGTAAAAAGAAGAGATTCAATGTGTGAACAAAGAAAATTTGTTTAAATGCATGAATAATCATGAATACTATCTGGAATTGTGTTATTACTTCTGAGTTGCACACCCATATTTTGAGCTGGAAGTGCTCCCTGCCCTAAAGTCCTGATGAGCTCTGAGCACTGGTTTCTATTTCCAGCATGCCAAGCTATTGACCCATGGCACCTTAGGGTTGTTCTGATTTGGACAGAAGAGCTTGAGGAACACGCTCTCTTCAAAGGCCAGATCCATTTTGTTGTTTGCACATGGGAAGTTCTGTGACATGAATTGGAATGATTGTAAAATCTATTGATGTTTGTAAAAAATTGATGTTTATAAAACCTAATGGAATGCAAAGGAAAAAGATCCCCCGGTTTCATATGAGGATACTGCGGAAGACGAGAGTGGTTAATCCTCCCCAGCCCCATCAGTGTCACACATCTGCAGTCTTATTTACATTAAACGTCAGAGCAGAGTTTACTTAAATTATAAGGTTACACATGACTGGATAAAATTAAAGAAGTCACTTCATGAGTTTTTAATTTCCTCTGTAGTGATTTAATTCTGAAGTAATTTTAAAGAATTCTCTCAGAATGTAGTATCAAATTACAACCAAACCTGCTTATCTCTACCTAAGTTATCTTTCGTTGACCACTATCAGACCCCAGGCTCTTTTTTCAGTGTTCTAGTGAACTCTAAAATGTTTACTGAACACCATCTCTTTTCTTTGCTTCCAGAGTACACAACACAACTCTTTACAGCAGAGATCTGTTTAGTATCGGTCTCCTCACACATTGCACTAAAGATAAACATTATTGTTTGGGAGTCAGCCACCCACATTTGTTCACCTAGAAAGTATCTTCAACAAATGCCTAAACGAAGAAACAGCCATTGCTTTCTCATTTGCACTACCTCAGCCTGGAGAAGATCCTCCACCTCACCTCCAGGCCACCGCCAGCACCCTGAGGAAGCGTTGTGCATCACTGCTAATCCTTGCACCATCAACACAAAACCCAATCCCAACTTTACACCGGATAAATTACAAGTGATGGAAAGAATTTCACTAAGTTGCCCAGGGGAAGGGGAATATTTATTTCAACAGTGCTCCAATTTCCAAATCGGCCTAACTAAGCTGGTTGTCAACACAGCGAGATTGCACTGCTGGTTCAGTGCTGTTCCAGCAGATGGTGAGGACCTGTGACAGCCGAATGCACTGCCACTTTGCTGTTCTAACAAATTAAAACTGAAGTCTTGAAAAGTTAATTTGTTCAACAGCAATAACAAATGTGAAGTTTAGGCCCTTGATAACTATATGCACATGCACACATATAATTTTATGAGCACTTATTCCATCTTCTGAGAAACTCAGAGCTGTGAAATAGTTTTCCTGTGAAGATTTTGGATTTTGTTTCTAAACATAACCTAGATAACCAGTCCCAGTTCATTTATCATTTCAATATAAAGTCACTATAACTGCAAATGTCTTCAGGTTCTGGCATGGCACTCTAAAGCTCCAGAAAAGGCTTCCAACAACAACATGAAATGGCTTGTGAGCAGCTAATTAAGTGTGATAGCCAGCCTTGTGAAAGAGAGAGAGCTATCTTTGGATATTTTACATTGCTGTAGATCTCCCTGGAATAATTTTCTCAAGAAAAAGAGAAGATTTCACTCCGTCCCAAATCCCCAAAACATCAAAAGACAACAATGCTAAGCGACATAATGCAGACTTCATCTCTTACTGTCTTAAAATCTAACCAGGTTATCCAGGTGATTATTCCAGAAATGGTTGCTCTATGGCTGGAACCATTGCAATATTCTCACTGACTGACACTAAGGAGTATTTCATAGGCTACAGCTATTTTCTTACAATTGCTGCAACTCTTACAATGTCAAACACACCACAGAACATCATCTGAAATGGTTTGGTGTCAGTATGGCTACTCCTGGTGAAACAAACAATTATTATCCACATTTTACAGATGAAGCAGAAGGATGATGAGTTTGGTTTGGAGTTTGAAGCGTTATTAGTTTGGCTGGAGGTTTTGTTGTTGTTGTTTTTGTTTGTTTGATCGAGGGGTCGGTTTGTTTGTTTTAATGTGGTTGGTTGGTTTATTGTTTGGTTGGGGGGGCTGGTGGATTTTTTTTTGTTTAAAAGGCTTTTGAATGCCTTCCAGCTCCACAAAGCAATAGCAAGTACCTCCTTAACCACTCCTGTTTTCACAGGCAAGTTTAAAACACTCTGAATCAAGGCAGATGTTCTTTAACTAAGATGCTTAGATGTTTTGGGAAATAAACTTTCTGCCTCAGAGCACTCAGTAAATTCCTACTTTGGAATATGGGCTCTGGGAGTATGAGGAGGCTGCCCCAGAAGCCACCAGCAGCACAAGGAAATGAACCAAAGGCTCAGCAGACTGCACTCCCTCTGCTGAGACAGACAGACAGACTCTCTCATTGTCCAATCCCCTCCCTCTGCCGAGACAGACAGACAGACAGACAGACTCTCATTGTCCAACCCCCACTCACTAAATTCTCAAGGCCTTCTTTATCTGCTCTCCTCTCTCACCCTATCCTGCTCCAAACCCCCCCACTTCACCTTCCCATATGCCCGTGTTAAACCTTTTAACAAATTACAAATGAACAAATCTTCACTTGATGCCTCATCATGTCTTTTCCTCATCGTTTGTCTTTCTGTAGCCCAAAAGTGTCACAGAACTTGCTCAGTGTTCCTTTGTGTTTGTACAGCATCTAGAAAACATCTCACTGATCCATGCTGGGGTTCTGTGGTTACTATGGGGACAGAAGTAACAGCAGAAGGATTTAGGATCAACAAGTCCGATATGAAAAATACACACCTATAAAAAGTGCATCATACTGTCCAGACCCTTTGAACTCAATGCAGCAGACTGATTGAGGTTATGTTTCTTCATTGGCTTATTTAACAAGGAGGGAAATCAAAATTTTCCTCCCTGCTGCACCTGACAACACTATTGAACGTCCAAGCTGAAACTCTACTGAGGTAGAAAACGAGGATGGGAAAGAAGATTCAAGATTGCTTGAGTGGTGAGGGAGGTTTATCAAGGTTTACAAATACCCAATTAGCACATTATGAACTGTTAACTTAGATTGATGCTACTGTTTGGACCTGATTTTAAAACCTGCATGGATTTACCAGCCTTTCTGGCTTGTAAATATCCATCCCTGATAGATACATCACCCACTGGCACACGAATTTCTTCAGCTGCTGCTCCTGTTCTGTTCTGCATTTCCTCCCTCTAGTGCAGTTCCAAACCTTTTCTCTTACACTGCCTGGCAGAGTTAATCCCAGCTATTTAACTTTACAGAGCAATATTGCACAAGGCAAGAGGGAAATACACAAAAGCTCATCATTAGAAACAGGAAAAAAATTCAAAAAAATTCAGAAGTCAAAAGGAGCATGACTGCTATAGTAGCCATACATACATTCATTCACAAAATTATATTTTATCTATTTTTATTATTAAATTTTATCTATTTTATGCATACAGATAATAGACATACAGCTCACTGCCTCCATAAAATCAAGGTGTCTACCTTAATAACTGCTGTCAGCAGTTCTGGTGAGTAAAAGTTTTCCACACAGATGACAAGATTTCCTAAAATGGGGGGTTGTACTAGAAAATCAATGTTCAAAAAGCAAACCCAGCATGCCTGTGGCCGAACCAGAACCGTGTGAAGCCACGATTTAAGTCTGGGTGCAGAAGCATCTCCTGACAGCTGCTCTTGTTGCTGGGGATGGTTTGATTTCACCATCTATTTCACAAATATCCACAAAAGTTCTTTTGCATATAAATATTCATAAGGTGCAAATTAGTGGTTTCACAGCTCTTTCCCCTTTCTTTTCCTCCCACAGTCTGCTACAATAAAACCTCATTTCGCAGAATCACAGTTAAGTGAAAGCAAGGTCTCTCCCTTGATCTACACTCAAGTTTATCACCCCTCGAGATTATTTAAAATACTCATTATTTAATTGTTTCTGATGCCTCTGGAGCAGGACATACACACGTCAATACTGACTTTCAGATGGAGAAAATAATTGGAAATCCCAAAACATTTTGAAAAAAGGCTGAGAGATGATCAAGACTGAGAGGTTCAAAACCTGCAAAGTTAAAAGTATCACACGGGGCAGGTCCTTCTGGAAATCACCTATCTCAATAGCACGAACTTCAGACAGCACCCTAGTAGCAAATCACATTTGCAAAAAGAGAGGTGTGGCATGGAAATCATTGGTGTGTTGTGTGGGAGGAAAACAATAAAGTTTCAACCAAAAAACAAACAAACAAAAAAAAAAAAAAAAAAAAAACCAAAACAACCAAAACCCCAAACAAATAAAAATTACAAAAAAACACCAAACAAAAATAACCCCTCCTCTCCTTTTAAGGAAGTTACTTAAACACCTATCAAAGTAATAAAAAATATACAGGTCCAGTCCAGAGTGCTGACTCCCACAAAGCCTCTGCATTTGAAAACACTGATTCCTAGTCCCACAGTTTAGCTTCCTTCAAAGTTTATTTGACCTGAAGAGTAGAGCTCATTAACTTAAGATTGAAGTCAGAAAACTCACACAGGACAGATCCCGTGGTGAGGAAATTCAGCCTGGTCTCAGGACTGAGGAAACCTCACCTGCAGCTGCCACAGATCACTCTCGGGATGGGCACATGTGAAGACCACACACACAATATCCTCATCCTGAAGTCATTGCATATCGGGTTTTTTTTATAAATACTGGTAAGTTTTGAGAGAAAAAAGTTTCTTTTTAAAAACGAAAAAGGTTTCAGTCCCAGACTCCTAAATTAACAGTATTTCAGTATTTAATCTGAACTCTGAAGAGATGAATCCAGAACATTTGCTGACACACAACAAACACATGCAGTTTCCACTGCTCTATTTCTTACAAGGAAAAAAGAATTCCTAAGGAAAATTCCACTTTGCAGTCCCTCCTCAGCCCAGAGACAACACTTTGGAAGGTCAGAACTACAGGGGGTGGAGGACAGCACCGAAGGAAATGTTCCACTGACTGTCTCAAGAGATGTTCTTGAGTTTTTGGTGGTATTTTGGTTTACGTGCACAGAAGAAATGCAGCAGAACATTTGCCTGTTTTCCTTTCTTCTCTTCCTCAACATTTGTTTTCTGCATCATCTGATGCCATTACATACATAAGAAAAGTTAAATATTTACAGCAGCTCAAGCAGACACAGCAAATCCCTTTAACAATTCCCCTGGGAAATCCAGCTCTCTGATTCAGTTCTCAAGGAACCACAAGACAAGTGCTTTTTCCTATAAATAAAGATGACACCACAGTTCCACATTGAAACTATTTCCCTTCAATTTCAAACCCAATGCCTGCATTTACAAATTCAATTTGCTGTCCTATTTTTTCCAATAAATGGAGCCTTACCAATGGATCTAGGCAGAAATGTCATCAGTGTTTGAGGGATTGCTGGATATTATTTATTTGATATGAAATGAGCACTGAGTGAATTGGCAAATTAATCTGCAAATGACACTATTACCTTGAATAGATTTAAGCTACTCCATGTCAAACTATGGTTTATTGTTATACAGCTTTGATCACTGGCTAAATGTACAAAGCCTACAAATGTACAAAGAATCAGAAATGATCTTTATAAAAATGAGATTAGCGAGTAATAAGAACAAGGTAGTTGCTGGAGATATTGTTGACATTTCATATTAAAGCCAGAAATTGTTATGAAATTGAGTTGAAATGTGCTATAACAGGGAGAAAAAGGTGATCATCAATAAATTTCATTTATTGGAGCACTCTGTTATTGACATTTTATAAAATTAGAAACCATGAGACTGTTGCTTTCCACAAGTTTGACTGGGAGTAAGATCATTTAATAGCATACTGAGAAAAGGGAGCCAGCTGGAAGTTGCAGTGAGTGAAGCATTTTCTCACTGAAGTTTTAAAATATTCTGTGCTAATTCTTTCCCTCTCCTCATGGAGATTTAGGAACTTGCTTCAGGGACATGCATAAACACGTTCTTTGAGCCCATTTGTCGGGGCAGTGCCCAAGGCAGGGGGCACAGAAGGATGAGTGCCCTGAATGAAGATGTGGGACTGAAGAGGTGAAAAGAGCTTGGAAGGAACCATCCAGCACCCAGCTCTGCTACTCCGTCTGCTCCAAGCACCCAGCCTGCAGGAGCTGACCATCACAGCTCAGAATTGAAATTGCAACCCTCTGTGAGATGAAAACAAAGCAACAGTCCAGCTTCCATTGCCAAGTTTCTCCCCTATTTTATTGCTTCCTAGCCCCTCAAACTCAAAGCCCAGCTCACTGCATTTCTGACCTGTTAGCTAAAGCACCAGTTAGGGTTTCCTAATTGCTCATTTATTAAATCCATCTTATGCCTGTTTCTAACAGTAGGATATCCAAGAAAACATCGCTACCCACACAAAAGAACTCACTTTTCAAACACATATTCTGAACAGCTTCCCAGCCTCCATAACTTCCTTTCATGCAGCATTCTGTGGTTGAGACATTTCCAATATCCAAATGTTGCATTTCATCTCTCTTAATCTATTCCCAACAGAACCATCATAACTTATAATAAGTACCTCTGAATGTCAGATTTCTGAGGCAAACACATGATTTCAATTTAGCTTTAAAAAGACCTCTTACATTTAACATTCAAACTCCTGTCACACACTCTTGTAAACCGACACAGCTGATAGGAACTGCTGGAATGTTGTGTGGAAATGGCTGATAACTGCACTGCCAAGGCACTCCTTTGGTTTGGGAGGAGAATTCAGGCAGTTCTGGGGTTCCTGGCTTGTGCCCACCCAGCAGCCTCATCACCAGCTGCTGTCCCAGAGCAGATTCCCACCCAAACTGGGGTGTTTCATCTGAATCACACAGAATCTCCACTGGACAAAACCAAACCAATAGCCTCACCAGTAAAATTGACTCAGTGGCATTTACAGCATCATTACATGTTTTATCTTTACCTTTATGCATACCCTGATAGGCCACTGACCTTGCACCTCCCCTCATCCCAGAAGTATTTGAATAAATGTTTCCCTCAATAAACATTACATTTGGAGCTTTTTATTTCTCCTTCTCATGTGATAAATAGGTTCAGATATCACAATTACCTGTTTCATTCTTCTTGTACAGAATATGCACTCATATTTATTCCCACAAGCTTTGCTCAGATGACCACAGCATAAACTTCTGCATTTTCTTTACACACACGTACAGGACAAGAGTACAAATTAGAAGTTTTTATATTACTCTGATGATATTCACTGAAGATCACATACCGAAATGTCGCCCTATTTAAATAATTTATCAAAGAAAAGACTAACTTATAAAAATTAATATTGACCTAAAAAGGCTAATTCACCACATTGCGTGTAGGGAAAATAAGTCTTCAGCTTAATGTACATTAGAAAATCTCTTTTTTTTCCCCTGTGGTTGAGATGAATAATTTCTTCCATGCTAGGTTTGTTTTCCAGTTTTGCCTTCTCCTTTATGACACAGGTAAGCAAATGAGGTGTGCAGGCAGAGCTGCACTCACTGAGCTGCTCTCCCACGACAGAGCCTTTCTCCACAGCCCAGCCTCTCCTGCCCTCAGAGGGTTTTATATCAGCACCATGCTGTGCTTTGGGACATCAAATCTTGTCTTACACATTTTCAGAAAGCTCCTGTCTAATCCTAGCTGTTTGATACCATCAGAACTTGGGCCCTCCTTTTATGACAAACTAATCACAAAAAGAGTTTTCACGTCTAAATTGTAAAGTAGTCTGCAGGAAATTAGCTGTAAAAGAGACAGGAGGCTTTTGTGGCACAGCTGAAAGCTTATGAAAAATAAATTACAGAAGAAACATTTTTAATAGACATGCTTAATGTTTTTATTGGTGAGAACGCTGAAGTGGCTGCCAATTCAACTTTGAATCCAAATTGTCAAACATAATTGCTTGTATATGTGACATAATAAAAATCTCCATTGTAAAAGTCTTAAGAACACTAAGTGGTATAACACTGGCTTTTACAGCATTAAAAGGAAATAATAGACTTGTGTCCAGTTATTGTATTTAGAGAAATGCAGAAAACCCATTAGATTTCAAAGACAGACAAATTGTTAAATGGCTTTTGCCACTTTGATCTGCACAAAAGACAGAAATCATTCCTTGGGAATATTTTTAATTTAAACTTGTCTCCTTAAAATATGCTTTTCAAAGTGTGCATTAAAATAAAAGCTATATTCAAATGCAAACACTCAACTAATAATTTCTCCGTGTTGATAATTGTATTAATCGGGTAGCAATCTGTGGATCTGTGATATTGCTGTGACCTCTTCAGCTGAAAGCAACTTCTAACAGGCACTCTGGAAATTCAAGAGTCATTGACTTGAGTGCAGGAATGTTCTATTTACAAAGAAACGTGTTCAGCTGGTAAACAGGAAAAAGGAATTCAAGATAATCTGAAAGATGAAGCAAACAAACTAGAATCAATTGAGGCATAATAAGAAAGCAGAACAGTGAAAACAATCTCTCCTGCTGCCACAAGCAGTCCAAGATGAAAGCTGAACTTCTTTCCTCAGGCAGGGAAAAGTCCTTTCCAACGCTTCCAGTGTAACCCCAGCACATCTGGAAACTCAGCAAGGGCAGAGTCTCTTTGCAAGGGGAGAGTCAGACAGGCAAAAACAAAACTGCCACAGCAGATAATGGAAAAAACTCTGGAAGGTAATGGCAGTGTCTACAGAAAATAACCAAAGGAAAAACATTAGAAAGTGCGAAGGTTGCAGAGGAGATTGAAGCTTCTTAAATATAATCTTTACCCAGGCAAGACCCCCTTTGACAATGCCAGGGAAAAGGAGAAGGAGTAAGGCATGGATGATGTCCTCACTCATGTTCCCAAACTAGAAATCAGCATCAGGAGCAGTAGGTAAAAATAAAAGAGAAATTTCTCTAATTTTTTTTTTTTAACTGAAAGAAAAAGCTGCTGAAGAAGCAGTCAGCAGGAAAAGGGTAGCCTCATATTTCATCATACTTTGAAAACAGAGCCTATTTAAACATTTCATTTATATTAGCTCTCTAGAAAATAAATCCCACACGTCAGCCTTTATGTCTTCTACAGAGAATAATCCATTCCTCATAAAAACAAATAATGTCCTCACAGCATTCAGAGCTACGACATCACTTTGAAAAGCACTTTTCTATCTGCAGGTAACTGCCACACAACACTCCAGGTGTCCTCAACAGCTCGTCTCTGAAGGGAAAGAGAGCACAAGACTCATAACTCCCAATATTTAAGAATGTAACTGGGTTTACTTGGAAGCAAACCCAGTGAAGTTACACCAGACTGCCAGTACCAGAGCAAGGGCTCACTTCCATCCAGACTGCCCCCGACTCCTTTTCCTCTGCAGTAGTAAAGACATGAAGGAACAATCAGGTAAATGTTGCAAAATCCCATGTTTATAAAGAGAGCAGCCACCGCTAATTATTATGAAACTCTAGAAAAAGGAACTCCTATTCACTAAACTTTTTCTTTTATATCCTGATCTGGTACCAACTTCCACATGGAAGCAAATTTGGAGACCTAAATTCAGACAGAATTCAAGAACAGAGGCAACAAGCAGTATGCAGGAGCAGTTATTTTGTTATTAGGAAAAGATATAAATAGGAATTAAATATACATGAGAACTGCCTTCTGGACACTACTGGACTGTACCATCATCAGGTTATTACTTGGTTATATATACTGCCATTATTCCTAGAAAAAGCTTCTCTTCACTCCCCTCTGTGCCAGCCATTATCATCAAATCCTAACAGCTCATCTCCTCTCCTGTGTCTGGAGTTGAGTTCCTATTTCCTTGAAGTGCTACTATCTTCCCTCCAAAGGAGAGGGGAAAAAGAGAAAGAAACAATCAATAAAGGATGCAGGTTTCAAGCTGGGCTTCACAGGATATCAGTGGTCAAACTGGACAGGGATGCAGTTTGAGGGATTCAGGGATAATGGATCAGCTGCATCTCTGTCACAGAAAAAAGTCAAAGCTCCACGCTGGGCAGATGGGCTGAATTTGAAACCTCTGTGGCTGTTTTCATCTTCAAGTCCACACCTTGAATTCTATCACACTTTTTTAAAATAATGCTTATGACAAACCTGAAAGAAGCTACAGAACTCTTCTGGGCCCCCAAATGCCCACCAAACACAAAGCTGGGGCAGTGCCAGCCCCCTGCCCCACAGGCCCCTCGTTACCGGGACTCTTGGCCAGCACTGTTCCCTCAACATTTGCTTCCCTTACCAGCCTCACCCAGGCAGATTTCAAAAACCTGAAAGTTTCTTCACGCCAGCCCTTACCCAAATATTGCCTTTTCCAGCCTCCTTTACATCTGGTAGAGGAAGTTCTGTCCTTAAGTTTTACAGTTTAAATATTTGAACAAAGGTATTGTATTCTCTTAACACTCATAACTTCTATTCTCAACCTGTATCTATCACATTGCTCATTAATCGGCCCTGGTGATTTGCATGTCTTAGTTCTGAATGAAAGCCAAAAACTTTTATGAGGAAAAGAATTTTAAAACTGCAGAGCATAGTTAAGTCATAAAACCTATCAATACATAATTTCTACAAATGGCAACTTCTTCAAAACTGGCCTCTTCAACAATCTCATCCTTTCAAAATACTTCGTTGCCCAAAATCTGACCATGACCAAAGATTTTTTTCCTTATAGGTATTTAAATCCCAGCCCCTTGTCGATATGGCTCTTCAAAAAAATAAATAGAAAATTCAAGTGTTATACTCCAGATTAATTCAGCACAGAACTGCAGAATGGAGCAGCAGGAAAACTGATCCTGTGCATACTGGGATAAGATGTGAGAGCTACACCATATTTCAGGAAATATCCTGTTATTTCCTAGAGCTGCTCACTTCCCTGGGCTGATTTCCCAGCTGACAGCAGGACAAGGCTCCCAGCTCCTAACACAACAGGATCCTCAAAGGAACTCTTTTCATGGAAAGTCTTTTAGATTCCAAGAACTATGCAAAGAACTTCAAGTCCATCTTTGCTTTGCTTAGCAGAGACAACAGTGCCTCCTAACCAAAATCAGAGATACAGCAAAATATCCACTTAGAAATGGCACTGTACATTTGTATGCCAGTAAATCTATACCTCCATTACACTCAAAATAAACAAGGGAGTACTCTACTGAAAGGAGGATTTCCCACTCTTCTAATAAGAAAAACAATATTATGAAATTCATATTTTACATGCGGGCAACATGACATCATTAGCATGAGTTACATATGTAACTAATAGGGTCTAAATGAAATAAATATGTGAAAAGCTGAAAGAAGAATGGGGTTTACCCTAAAAGCTGTGCAGTACACATGGATGCGTGCAGAGAAGAGCTGGGGCACCTCCTGCTAAAAGGTTTTAGGCATTAGGAGAAAGCAAAGAAGCAGCAGCCTGTTCTGCAGCAGCAGACATGGCAAGCACCCCCTTCATCCTGGTGTTAAATAGAGCTCTAGGGAACTGCAGAAGACACACAGAAAATCAAGATTTTAACTGGAAAAGACAAAGAAATAATGAAAATGAACTCAGACACTTACAAAGCAGAATTGAACAGACAGGGAAATGAAACGGAAAGAGGAAATTCAAAATTATCGTGCAGGGCACCTTTGGATAACTGAGCATTTAAGAGCTATCCTGATGAGCAGGAACTTCATTAATCTTTCCTGACAAGTGACTTGCAAGAAACAAAGCTGTGGCAATATTTCTGCTACTAAAGGAAACTTCCATGAACAGCAGTGGCTGCAGCTAAACCAATATGGCAAAACCCACCAAGAACACAATAAAGCTGCTCTGAGGAATTGCAGACATAAATCTCTCTCCTGCAATGGCATTCCCTTCCCCAGCACTAAGCCTTACGGGGCACGCCATCAAACGGAGCAGTGCTGCAGTGCCACTGCCCCCAGCAGAGCTGCGGGCCTGCCCCTCCACTGAGGCCTCTTTGCCCCTTTTAATAAAGTATTCTCCTCCCTCACAATTCAGATGCTGGTCCAAAATCAGAAAAGAGTTTTTCCATTTCTTTTCAACCAGGAAAAAACCACCCACTCGTATTCTGGAATGGTTTTTCTACCTTGACACTTTGTCTTCCCCTAGATGAGCACCTCCAAGGTGGGGCTGAGACAGCGGCAGGGAAAGGCCTGAGGAAACCTTGTCCCTCAGTAGTTTGGGGAGGCACTGCCTCTTAATCTTCCTCCTCCACCTCCATAAAACAAATCAGACGGTTTTAAGGCAAAACCTTCAGCCTGCTCTGAATGCCTGAGCTTCTCCTTGAACTTGCCACCAGTGGGAAGGAGGAATGGATGGCATGGAGAAAAAGACAACGTGGCTCAGAGAACAAGGCCAAAAATAGTTTCCTGCCCTCTTTTCCTGTGACAAGGGAACAATCTGACTGTAAAATTCCGAGAAAACAGGTTAGCTCCACGGTTATGTCATTAAAAGGCATCTCACATTTAATTCTACATCAGAGGCAAAGTTCTTCTGGACAAACCACTCTGTTTACGCCATAAATGAAAGCAGGAGCTGGCCTCTCCCCTATGCAACAAAGGGACAAATGATAAAAGGTTTCCTTCATGGAAATGCTCACGATTTGGTCACAATGACACTGTCTTGTGCAAAAGCTTATCTGCTTTTTTGTTTCTTCCATTTCAAGCAAGTTTGCTTTCTTGCCTTAGAGCCAGCTCCTTGCTCTCAGAGATGCAGGGATCTGGAGGAGGGAGCAGAATCCTGCCCAGAGGCAAGAGGAGCCAAGATATTGTCAGAAATGAGCCCTTTTCCAAGTTTCTGAGACCTTTGGGACCCATACAGATGTGAGTTCTCATTTTTATTGTTGCAGTGAGAGTATTATTCCCTTATGTGAAGCCTTCTAAGCTTCAAGCCACCTCTTGGTTTCATTAAATAGACCTTCCCTTCTCAATGTGCACCTCAGAGAAAGTAAATTTAATATCCACAGTCCCTAACGAGGTGACAGGATTTTCTGTTCTGGAAAGGAGTTGCTCTATCAGTTCTGTTTTGGATCACTCCTTTGGTCACCAGAGCACCCTGAATATTTTCCTGTCCCTTTCCCCCTCATGACCCCTAAAATCAGAAACGAGGAGCAGATTTCCTGCAAAACCGTCACCTAGTGCCCTCACTCCTTAAAAACCAAGTTCATTTTTGTTTCTCCAGATCAAGCTTCTTTTTTAGGAGATAAATCCTACATCTCAGAAGACCACACCTGAGACAGTATGGCAACAGGCCAGTGTTCCCATGCTTGTCCCTCAGAAATTATAAAAGTGTGTTTTATATTAGAGTTTTCAATGCAATTGCAATTCCAACTCTCTATCCTGTAGGTCCTACACATCATGTCAAAATATAAACAACCTGGAGAGCAGGAGGGTCTGAGTTTTCTCTTAGATTTAGGATAAACTCCAATACTGATTGTTTTTGCGGACAACTGGGAAGGGAAGCTACAGAAGAATCAGTTTTGATTTTTCTTTTTTTTTTTTATGAAATCAAAAGACGTTCAAATTGAGACATAGTGTAACAACATTGCCATATAGAGAAGAACCAATAGCTGCAGGCACCCGTTGCTACTTTCTTATGACGTGAACATTTTAACTGCATCATAAGTGGGGTCTATCTAACAATGAACACAAGTAGCAGGACATGGTGCCCATCTCAAGTGAGAAACAAATCCTCTTAATGCACCCAAAAAAAGCTCTCGAACAAAAAGATAGGTTTTCCTCCTTATAAGTATAGATTTTTACTTTGTGAAAAGCAAGGTCAGAATTGCGGGTGTTGCTTTAGGAGGAAAAGAATCTAATTAGAACGTATTTTTGATTGAATTAAGTACAAGGCAGAGCAGTTCATTTAATTCAATAAATGCAACAATAAAGAGAGCTCCAGATATCAGATCTCTGTAACGGCAGTGTTGAGGTTCACCCCTCACATTAGCAGCTGGAAGACAAATCAATCACAAACTGAGAAACACTTGAGCAGGTCTGACTCCAGGAAACTGAGGGCAGCAGCACCAACACGCGGTGCACATTCCGCAAGGTTAAATTAACGCGAAGTAAATTCCTCGAGTTATGTAAATAAATTACAGTAACGTTGTCTGACAGCTCGTATTAAGTGAGATTAATTCAGCAAGCATAAAATATGCGGGGGACTTGACGCCCTCATGGCAACCAGGCAAAGCTTCTGACCACAGGACAGCGCTGCAGGTGGGAGCCGCGGCAGCAAGGCCGGGACGTGGCTGCTCAGCAGGGACAAGTGTCCCAGTCTGAGACAAATTTGGGAGGAAACTCCCAAAATGGTGTCTCCTCTAAAAGGCAGAATTTCAGCCCCTCCCCGCAGCCAAGGATCAAAAGGAATCTTCTTGGAGGAAAGTGAAAAATACCTGTTTATTCAACAAGCAAGGTGCACGCAGGCACAAGGAGAAAAAATGAATATTGTTAGATAATAAACCTTCTCTGCTGTGGAGAGAGATGGTGGATTTTAGAGTCTCTTCTTTCTCTGGTTTAGCTCCTCCCAAAGGTTTAGCCCGGCTGGGCCGGGGGTCCAGCAACTCCTGGCGAGGGTCCCCTGACTGTCTCCCCCAGAGATGGGCTGATTTTCCAGACGGGAACTAAACCAAGGGGAACAGTCCAAAGAGAAGGGGAAAAAGCAAAAAGACAAAGTCCCAGAGAGGGGAAAAAACCCCCTTCTTTCCTAACTCACAGGCAGTAGTTTGTAGACTGACCTCCTGCTTTGCCCTAGTATCTAAAAAAAAAATAAAAGCAAATAAAAGATTTCCTTGTCTGCCCCCTTTTCCAGCTTAAAGTTACAGGACCCACTCTTGGGCAGAAGCAGACAATGGGGAAATACAGAGCATCAAATCACCCCAGGACAGCAGGGCCCTTGGATGGCTCTGGTAAGGTCATTCCCGAGGCTCAGACCAGCGGATCACCCACAGCAGGCAGGGACTGCTGCAGTGCTGGAAAGGACACCCGGAGCTCCCCAGAACTGCTGGAAAGGGGAGAACCTCGAGGAGTGAGGCAGAGACCTCTCTGCCTCTTAGAGAGCTCTAAAGTGACCACCTGAGGTGTGTAAGCTGTCCAGTCTGTGAACAGACAAACCAGAGAGCTTCTACATCGTTCAGAGGAAAAGGAACTGCGTTTGCAAAATTCAAAATCTCTCTCTCTCCCTCAAGCCTCTTATTTTTTTTTTAAACCATCTTCTTTCTCAATCAAGACCCCAAACACAGCCAGCAAAAAATCCACCAGGAAATACCAGCAGAGGATCACTCCTCCATAATTAACATTGATATTTCCATTCTTCCCTAACATTGTGAAAATCTTCCTGACCCAAGTGAAACTCTTTTCCTCTTTAAGGGGAAAATGACAATTCCATCAAAGCCACCATTAAAGGATTCATCTTTTGTCCTTTTCTCCCCCTTCTGATGGGCTTGGTATCCAGTTTCGGGAAGGTCCATTCTCTAAATCTGCTTTTACACACAAAAGGATGTATTTCTGTACTGAAAACAAAGCACCACACAGACACATATACCCACACTGCTACAGAAAAAGGAGAGTAACTCACTGAACTCTGGGCTTTTGAAACTCAGCCCTAACCATTTTACCACTTAAAAAAATTTAAAAAAAATTAAAAAGTACTGAAAAACAGATTTTATTCTAGCAATTGTGTATAATAGTATTCAGTTTATAGACCAGTATAAAGAGGAAAATATTTCCATTAAGGGAAAAGTAAGTGCAAAAAAGGTTTGTTTGGGAACCTCAAAGTAACTTTAGCTGTAGATCACAAGAAAACTAAAGATGTGGAGACACTGAAAACAGAACTCTGTCCAGAACCACAAGCCATTCATTTCACGATGGATTGCCATTACATTAAGACTGACTTCATCCATCTATTCTGTGATCTTTTTGCGGGCATGACTCAACTCTAGCAAGGAAAATAGTTCTGCTTTTGTTAGGTTTAATCTTACTTCTTAATCTTCCTTTCAAATTTCATCTTAAATTTTCTGCTTTCAAGTATCAAGCCAAATTGATTTGATGCTTAATGCTCGACAAATAAATAATGAGCCTTTGAATTAGCCCACGTGTGATAAGGCAATGATCCCATTATTTCTAACATTCTTATAATCAGGCAATGATTAAATTATTTCTAATGTCCTCAACATGAATGCAAAAATACACTAAAGAGATCTTTAACAAAGCTCCCCACCACGTTTTTTTATTAAATGCTATTAATTTGAGTATTTTATCACATGATTACACTAGCTGGGCCATAAGAGCTTATTTTAATGAGAATGGGAAGAGCTCAAACAGTGGGTGTTCTGCATATCTCTTTGACATCTTTACAACCATTTGCCATTTCGAGTGTGATTAGCTGAATAGCAACTATTAGGAAGGTTGATTAATACTTTTTAAATATGTCAAAACCTGGATAGCACTCAGCTTATTTTTGGGGAGAACGGACTGAAACAAAGACATCCACTCTCTGCACCCAAGGACAGAGCTCGTTGTA
The DNA here is from genome assembly GCA_013400735.1 of Pomatostomus ruficeps. Lineage (NCBI taxonomy): Eukaryota > Metazoa > Chordata > Aves > Passeriformes > Timaliidae > Pomatostomus > Pomatostomus ruficeps. The sequence continues at coordinate 43,392 of VYZT01029202.1, read as the reverse complement.
ATGTGGGCAACAAAGAAAAGACCTCACACCCAGCTCCCTGCCAGCAGTGCTGACATTTCTATTTACCTGGACTCATGTGTGATAGCCAAGGACTTGATTTAATTAATACCATGTCCACATTAGAAGCATGAGTATGGTTCCAGTTAAAGAAATGGCGTAGGCAGTGTGGTTTCAATGGGTGCCCCCAGGACACTGCTGTTGATAGCAGGCACCCATTAAAGTGCCAAGAATCAACATGAAATGCCACTTAACACCCTATTTTTTTAAAAAAAAGGTTTTGAAAAACCCCCACATATTGAGCTTCCAGAACAAAGAAGTGCATTAAAAGCACTGATAAGGGTATTAAAAGGCAATATTTGATGTATGCCTATCTAGTACATTAATATTGAATCTGGCTGTGATATGAGTTGCACCAGTTAAAATTACACATTTCTCTTTTTCCTCGAATCAGAGGAGGCAGTTACAGGAAAAATCAATATCTAGAGCTTACAAAGCCAAAAATCTTCTCTCAGCACTAAGATATCAGTGATAAAAGCCATGAAATAAAGGTCTGAATATATAAAACAGTCATTAGACGCAGAGAGACACTTGTAACACACACTGAAATTAGTGATGCCTTGCTCTTACAGAGGCTTGCCCAAAGAGCTGCTCCTGCCAGCACAACACACCCTCTGTTCTCCACAAGCCCACAGGGATGCAGGAGAGGCCAAAAGTGAGAGACTTTCCCGGACTGTGAGCCATGGTGGTGGGAAAGAGCTGAGGAGAGCTGCACTGCTGGCACTGAAAACAAGCAAACCCAATTTTCTGTCATCTCTAGGGCTACCAATCACCCAAGTGAAAATACCCCTCCAGAGGAACTTTAGGGTTCTTCAAATCTCTGTAGGTGACAAAGGAAATGGCTCAAAGTCTTCATAGTTCATCAGGAGTTTCTGAGTTAGTGCAGCCCTGTGCAAACAGGTGAGAGACAAAACCCTTGGAAGATGCAGGAAGGGGTGAAGTGGTAGGAAACCAGAAAATCACATCTTAAATGTGCTTTTCCATTGGCTGCGGCTCATGCCCAGCAAGGAAAGAGAACAAGATGGAACAATCAGAGCACTGGCACTGCTGATATTTCTGTGAGGAAGGTGTCAGCCTGAATCCCCTGCAAGCTCCTCCGTGCCTGCAGTTCAACCTGGTGGCCTTCCTGTTATGGAGAAAGAGGCAGAAAACAGGACTGGAGGGAGGCCTGGAGGAAAAGGTGAAAGGGAAATGGAATAAGAAACAGATCAGTGCAAAGGGGAAGAGTGCTAAGGCAGCAACAGAGATCAGCATGTGCCAAGTGGGTAGAGAGGAATGACAGGAAATTGGAAAATACAGCAAAACTTCTTCATAACTATCACCAATGCCTTGTATTGCCTGTCTGAAGACTACAGAGCAGGAGGGAGAGGAAGCATTCCCAAGGAACTTGCCTTTTACTCCCTCAGGTAGGTGGGTGAACTGCCTTTGTAAATATATTACACCTTTTCATTCCTGCTTTCACTGCTCTTAAAAGAAGTTGTATTTATCACGACTATATGATAATTCTGAAGGAACAAAATTTACATTTTGTGCCCCAGGTGCTGAAGGTGGCAGAAAATACTAATGCAGGGAAAGGGGTTCATTTTTAAGCACACAGAAAATAAATGAAGAGTGTAGGGGAATGGAGAGAAGGTTACATTTACTTTTGAAAATTAAGGAGACAAATAGCTCCTTTTCCAAGATGACCTTCCAACTCCTACCCTCGAGGTTCCAGCACTCGCAGATGGGACCATCAGGCACTGCTTTCCTCGGCCTGTGCTGGTACAGAGGCAATTTTTGAAAATGTCAGAGCAGCAGCAGAACCATGAAATCTTCCCACAAGCAAGTCATTCCCTGTTAGCATCACAACACTTTAGCTTCTACATTATCATTCAAAAAAATTCTCCAGCAAGCTGCCCCATGTAACAGCCCCTGCAATCAGACAAGTTCTCCTACAGCAGAGCAGGGACTAAATAAAGAACCCTCCCTTGCTTTGTGTGCATAGGGAAACCATATTTTTGTAACCACTCTTTGTTTTTCACAAGGGGAATAAAATGGCCAAAGCATTCAGTGTCCATGAAGGAGCAGTGAGCACGCTTGGGATTTTGCAGCAGGATGCTGAGCTACAGGTGGAACGGCTGCCAGGGCTCCAGGCTGCATTGCCCACACTCCTGTTTGCATGTTTGAAGCCATGGAGCACAGAAAACACCACCTTAAATTCCCAGCCGAGTACACACACCATCGTTTGTTTTCCAGCAGCCAAACAAGGCCCTTTCCTCAAAGCTGATGAAGTGAGTGGTTAAATTGAGGGCACAACTTAAAAATGTTCCCCACAAAAATGTAACGATATGCAAATATGAATGGGGCTCTCGGTTTGTGGGAAGCTGATACATCTTTACGGTATCACCCGGCATCCAGCACTAGAGATAAGGAGACAGAAGACCCTTCAGAAGTGGGCTGGAGCTGTGGACAGCAACAGATTGCTGCAACTGCAATGACATTTATCAGAACACTCTCAAAGGTCTTTAATTTTAAGAGTGAGTAGCTGGTCCTTGGTAAGATTCTGAGTCAGAAAATGTAGAGAAGTGGCCAGCTGCCACATTTATACCCACAGTACTCAGCTGGTTGTTATGACAAGCAGCAAAGTAGTTGTAAAACAGTCTTGTCTCATTTCCTCCAAAATATAATCCTACCACCATTAGCATTTGCTGTGTCCTGAGAGTGCTTCATCTGAACCACTCTGCAAAGAAACGGAGAGGACAAGCAGCATTTACCCATAGGACAAGATAAATCCGGTATCACAAACGTTTAATGAGGACTACAAATCCTACTAAGTGCTTTTTCATTTATAAGCCCCAGATAAAGGGCAGGACAAAGTGTGGTTTCCCTCCAGAATGCTCCAGACAAAGACAATGCCAATTTTGGCCTCATGACGATATGTTATTACAAGAGTATCTGCAATAAAGCCTTTACGAAGAACACCACCGAGTATATGTTTTAGTGACGGTGCCACAAAGCTGGTGTGCTTCAGCAGCATAATTTCCCATCATTATAGTCACGCTCCAGTGAGGTGCAGTCATTTTCCAAAGATAACACTCTTAACACTATTATTCCATTTCTTTTATGCTGTGTAATAAACAGGAGTTTCAGTTACTTCATTTGGCAGATGCTGGAGCAGAACCAAGCCTGTTGTTCCTTGCCACTGGAGCTGTTATACCGCTTCACAAAACATTTTCCTGTGCTGGTTTCTCCTTACCAGATGAGTCAATGGGACATTTCCAAGTCAATCTTTACATTATCTGGATCATAATAAAATACATTAAGGACTGAGGAAACAAATTAGATTAGAACAAACTATAAATTAACTCCCACACTTCTTGCCTAATTTCTTGGGTTTGAGATCCTGCAAAAACAAACCAAGCAGAGCTGTTATTATAGGACACAGAAGAATCGTGCTCTGCTCAGATAAGACTTTCTCCAGGTTCTCTTACTAAGAAAACATCTTGCAGTATCATCTTCACACAGCAACTATCACAACATCCTCAAATATGAGCACACACCTGGAGAAACAGAAACTTCTACTGACATAAATCAACAACAGAAACAGAAATACAGCCCAGGCTGCACCCAGCTAGCAGCACGCGCAAGCTTAGCTTCACATTCTGCAAATGAAGAATAAAATGACGACTCATTTTCCCTCCAGATCACCTTTGCTTTCTCCTCCCCCATGTCCCACCCAGACTGCTCTCTAACAGGCAGCCCTCAGCAGGAGCACAGGGCACAGCCTCATCCACACCATTCCTTACCCATCCAAGGTTTAATGTCCTGCACTGAATGTTCAGCTCCACTGTGCTTCTGTAACTCAAAGGGCCTTTCTAACAACACCTAAACACCAGAGTTAACTTTTATACATTATTTCAAAATTATTTTCTAGTCTTCAGGACAGCACTGAATGAAAAAGAAGAAAAGAGTCCTGTTCACGTGCCAGCTGTCTCAAGCAAAACAATGGCATTTATTGTTCCCCTTTCAAAAGGCAGAACCCCTACTACCTTCTCTCAGAGCTGCTCACAGCTTTGCTTTCCTCTTTATCAGCTCGGAAGGAGCAGCAGCCAGACACACCTCTACCACCTAAGTTGCAGAGCTCCTGCTTCCCCCTGTTGGCTGGCAGAGTGGGACTGAGGAGTGGAGGCTTTCCTGCCTCTGCACTTCCTTTGACCTCAATCTCCCCAGCAGCCACTCCAGCCCTTGCCAAATCATTTAGATTACAGGAGCAGAGACCCAAAATCTGGGGGTACAGCTGTAAATTTAAGAATTAGGCAAAATGGTCTATTTTACCTGCCAGTGAATGCAGTTATAAGAACATTTATCCGCACTTGTCTGCAATTTTCCCACTGCCAGAATCTGCCAAGAGGAACCAATTTGTATGAATATTGTCTTTGTTTAGATTGACTTGATAATTCTTCTTGTCCCTATAACCCATGTTCATCTATGCACCTCCTGTTCCCTGCACAGTATCCAATGAAGAGAAAAAAACTTGCTGGGAGCCTTAACCACACGTGAGTTTGCATTATCAGCACAGACACACTGAACTGGTGAACCAGGGACACTGACCCTCTCAACCTGCTGCAAACACTGCAGGAGCTGATAAAGAGACTTGCCATGCAAACTGAGAGACAGCAAATGTTTATTTTCCCTCCTCCCGATGCAACAGGAGGAGATTCTGTTGCATTTTCAGAGTAGTGCTGTGATGTAGGGCACTGCCACATCACAACAGGCCGTGCTGAGGGGCAGGGTAAGGGCACTGGAGATGGGCAGCTGGATTTGCTGGGAATCCATGTTCCAGTGAACCCCCCAGCTGGATGTCTATTTAACATCTACACTCTCTCCATCAACCTATCACACTGACAAAGCCGTACATATGCATTTATGTGTTTTCCTTTTACATATGCACGCCTGTCTGAACTCTCTGCTCAGTAATCAATCCTCCTTTAATCAGTTCCCCATTAAATACAAACTCCCACATCTTTGCTCTCTGCTTTACCTCATCATGACTATGAAAATCCCTTTATGATGACTCAAGTGGCCTTTGAGCAGAACAGTTCATCTGCTGGAGGAGGGGAAGGGACACAAGGAAGACACCAACTGTGCAAGTCAGAGTTAGGAAACAGGAAAAGTCTTTGCAGCCTTTAAAAAGGTTGTTAATTAAAGTAGTAAGTCAGCACTTATCCTCAGCACTTGAGAAACTCAGAAAAAGCTTATTACACAAAAAGTGCTTGACAAATCTGGTACGTCAGGTTTCCCACTTAAAGGTTTCAGAAATTCCCATCCTTAGAGAAAAATTGGAGCATTTCACCCTGGTTTTGCCCCTCCTGAGACGGGGGGATAATATGGCTTATGAGGTTATGCAAAGATACCCTGACTTCTCAAAATCATTTCTGTAGATTTGTCACTACAAAATGTTCCAGTAGAGCAAGGACATGGGGGAAAATACTATTTCCACAGGAATGAGAAACACATCACTGAATCTGCTCAAACTGGCACAAAGAAGATAAAAAAGGACAAAATTTGTGGTGGAGCTTTTTTTCCCCTGAATACACAATCCCTGTATTTCCTGAAATGCCATAGACTTGTTGCAACAGGCTTACAAAATTATGTCCAAATTTTTGTCCAGTTTGAAATAAAAAGCCCTGATTGACAGCAAAAATAGGTCTTTCCTAGCAATCAACATGCTTTGTTTTTCAGCCTCTCTGCATTTTGTGGACAACAGCCCAGATTTTGGCAGATTATTTCATTAGAGGAAGCTTGCAGTTTAACTAAATGTGTCTTTCTCAACAGAAAATTGGTATCAATTATTTCACATATTTTAAGCAGACTTGATGATTCATCTCCAGGAAATCTGTAGGAAAATCTAGAGTTACGGCTGATCAAACAAAATTAAAGGCACACATCACTTGATTTTTACCACTTACATTATTGTATCTTTGCACACATACAGAAAAAAAAAAAATCAACCCAAAAAATCCCAAATCAACTCTGTTTTTTTTATTTATTTTCATCCATCTCCCCTCATGATGTTTAACTCCAAATAAGCCCACTGCAATCCATTTATCTGCAGAAAGGTGGGAAGAATCCCAGCTACAGACAACTACCATGACTCAGCTGCTGCTTTATGAAATGTGATGTTTTCCATCCACAATAAATTTTGCATAAACCCTTTTGTGGCTGTGTTTCAGCTCAAGTTTGCTCCCAGCACCCTGCTTGGGTACAGTGGGTCTATACAAAACAGCCATTTTTGCAAGTGGTGGAGGGGAAAGAAGAGGTGGGAAAGAGCTTTATTAAAGAAACTATAAATAGTTCAATACTCAGTCACCAAGCCAGGCTTGCCAAAGCAACCACTTTCGTTCAGTGTTTGATTGCTGTAACATCTCAGGCCTCAATAAACCCCCATATGAACAATTTTAGTTCTCTAAACTCCAGTGAACCCAGTGGGGCAGAGGGCAAATTTCTCCCCCAGAACAGCTTTAAAGAGACCTTGGTCTCTTTTCCACCTTCAGTAAACACCTGGTACACATCTAATCCTACTGCCTTATTTACCCATTAACAGGAGCTAGATTTAGACCATTCTCTACAACATATGCTCTAGGTAAGTAAATAAATAATTTTACCTGCATTCTCCTGTTCTAGATGCCCACTGAGAACTTGGGAGAGGGTCCTGGATCTCCTCAGGCTTTGGGCACAGAGGAGCAACCACCTCCCACCCGACCTGGGTTTTAAGGAACAGGTGATTTAAATCTAATCAACCTTAAGTGCTATTTCATGCCCCACACCTGATCACAATCCTTTCATTTGCCCACAAAGCGGGGCAACACAGTGACTCCATTTGAAAGATCAGATTTCATTTGCTCTCTGAGAATTTTTGTTCTTCCCTAAAAGAAACAAAAGGGTTCTCCCCACCCAGCCATCTGCAATTTTCTTTGCAGCCACTGTTTTACTTAGCCAAGGCATTGCTGGGTCAGACAGTCACTTTAAAACTAGAAGAAACCAGGTGCTTTTTATATAAACATAATTAAGCAATTTAATGAAAATCTGTTGAGTCCACCTCTCTCTGAGAATATGCAGGGCTCAGCTTGGTTTATTTCTGCTTGTTTTTCAATGCATGCGGCACTTAAATGTAACTTTGCTGTCACCAACAGGTTGCCATGAGAATTAAATATTTTTCCTTTTTTTTTATTTTATACATCAGGCTAAAAATAGAAATTTGATTCACCCAGACTTACTCTTAGTGAGTATTGTTTTAATTTGTAAGTAGTCTTGTTAACTTTGATGTAATTAACCATAACTTAGTAATCCCTGACTAAGAGGGATCAATGTGCATGGGAAGGCAGATGAGAGTTGCTGCTGTTCAAAACACCGCAGACAAAGAGAGAGCATAATTAAATTATCTATCTGATTTCTCAAATTGTAACAGAGAGATGCATCACACAGCATGTCACTTCTGGTTTCTCAGAGAGCTTATTCTTCTTTTATTATGAACAGAATCATCTGTATCCACTGCATGAGACAATTGATTGGCTTCAGTATAACTGGATGTTTTGCCAGCCTTCACTGTGCTCCCACTCAATATGTCATGTAAAATAATGTGCTGAAAACTGGCTGACCTACCTGTCTGCTCGGTGTTTATAAGGAGTTTGTCTCCATGGTATTTCAGTTCTTTATCAGAAAACAAAACAGGAGATACAGGAAGCCGGGGAAACCTTGAAAGGAAAGCCATAACAGTGACAAATAAGATTTGATGGCCCAGACACAATCCTGAGAGGCTAATGACATGTCAGCGCTCTCGCCCTGCTTCCCGAGCAGCCCTGGGAACAGCACAATTCTCTCCCTGCTTCCACCTTGCTCAGGGCCTTGTCCTGCTCTCCCCTCACCCTAAGCACATCACACACACAGAGACTGAGCTGCCAAGCACTGGGGGGAACAGAGCCGGGATGGGACCCAGCATTGTCACCCCTATCAGAACCCCACCCCATCCAGCCTGCTCCCTCCAGGGTCATCCCCTGCTTTCCACGGGGATAATTCTCTTTTAGCAGTAGGTGCAGTGCTGTGCTTTGAATTTAGTGTGGAAATATGTTGATAACACAGAGATGTTTTGTACTTTGCTGAGCAGTGCTCACACTCAGGGATGTTTCAGGTTTCCATCCCCTGTCAGCACAGGTGTTCAGATTGGGAGGGAGCAGAGCCAGGACAGCTGACCTGAAGAGAAGGTCAGAGGGATATTCCACACAATGGAATGTCATGTCCTGGATATAAACTGGGAGAGTTGGCTGGGAACTGGTGATCACTGCTCAGGGACGGGCTGGACATCCCATCCATGGGTGGTGAGCAATTGCATTGCGCATCACCTGCTTCTCTTGGGTTTTATTCCTCATACCTTCTCTCCTTCCCTTTATTTTATTTTTTTTTTTGTGGTCTCAATTATTAAACTGTGGGTATCTCAACCCATCTTTTCTTTTTGATTCTCCTCCCCAGCAGAGGGAAGGAGGGGACTGAGCGAGTGGCTACGTGGTGTTTAGCTGCCAGCTGGGATTAAACCACCACAGACATTAATATCACAGACACAAAAAGCATCAGCTCAATCTTCAAATACTTGCAGGAAGCTGCCTTGTGGCAGCTTCATACAAGAGATCAGACAGTGCACCAGGAAGCTGAGGAGACAGGCTGTGCATGGAAGCAGACGTCAGAGAGCACCGGGCACTGAGATCCAGGCTCCACGTGCCACTGTTGGGGCCAGGCTGAATCACTTTAGGAACTGTACCCTGAGTTTGTAGCTGGGACAACTCCATTTGCCATGAGCTACCCTGGTGCTTTGTCCAAGGCCCAAGGACCTTTTGTACAGAGCACTCACTTTATCATGTACGTAAGGGCTGAAGAAACATAGAAGCAAAATGAAAAGACTGGAAAAGAAGACTTAAATTCTCACTTTCTGTACTCTCTCATTTTGCATCTAATCCAAGTTGAAGTAAATAATAAGGTGAATTATGATATTCTGTAGGAAGAGACAATCTTTTTAATGTGGCTTCATTTCAGCAATACCCAAGGGCAGCAGAGAAGAAAGAAACTTTATAAAATCTGGGCTCGTATGTAACTTACTGAGGAATTTTAAACCACTTGCTTGGATTCTGGGGGTCTATCACATATTAAAATATAAGGAAGTTAGCCTGATGGGATTTATGGGTTCCTGTAAGTCTCTTTAAAGGCTCAAATGTTTTGACAAACTGAGACTGGGATCAGAGGCCCACAAATGCCCAGACTACACAGCAGCTGCTTCTACTTCTGTTTCTTACTGGCCTCTACGAGTGGTGGTGCTGCGAGAGTCCCTGTGGAAGTTCACATGACGAAGAGGGTAATGTCACAGATGTTGTCAGAGAGCACCAGATGGCCATGAAGCAATTTTTTCTATAAAGAAGTGGAAGCATCCAAGGAATGTGCCTGACTTAGAGACTCGCTGGGAGGCTGCAGCTCATCCCCATGGCACCTCCCCACACATGAGGCACTGTCCAAAGCAATAGAGCCGGCTGTCCTGCACAGGGGAGAGCCAGAGCAGCCCTGGAGCCTGCCAGCAGGGCTTGCAGTCCAGTGGGTCTGTCTCCTCAGATGGCCTTTAAACCATGGCACTCGATACAGAATTTCTACAGTTCTGCAAAACCACAGAACTTGCTGCTGTCCCTGGCTTTTCACCACCCTGCTTAATCTGCCTTGATTTGTGCTGGGCCCTCAGACAGCTGTCTCCTCTGCTTGCACACTCACCCTGTACCCAAGTTAGGGTGTAATTCCTGCAATGACATAGGTCACAGTGATAAAGAGGCCTCTAGAAAGCTCCTTATACCGCAGGGCTCAGTCCTTCTGGCACACAGGGCCGGGTCATGGATTGAGGGGTGTGTGATGTTGTCCTGAGTTTTGCAGTTTTTCAGTGTTTCTCTTTGCTGTGATACTTTCTCACACATTCTGCTGTAAAGTGATACTTTCTCAACTATCTATGTTTTGTTAACTGTCCTTGTTGTCTGTCATTCCATTCTCCTAGGCGGAGACATATGATGGACTTCTCTTTGACCAGTGGAATTGAGAGGTGGTGATTTCTACCTCCAATCCACGGTGATTTCTAAGAACATATAAATAAAGGTCAGAGGGTTCTGCCCTCTCTCTCTTTTTGCCCTCTCTTTTGCTCTCTCTGTGGTCTCTCATTTGGCTCTCCTTTTGGCTCCTCGGCCCATCCGTGCTACAGTGTACAGCAGGTTAACTACACCTGCTGCCAGCTCTGCGAGGACAGAAGCAATTAAGTGACACCAGTACTGCTAGAGTGGTACAACATTTCTGTTTAGACAAGGCTGTAGAACCCTCCAGCACCTGCTGCTCAAAGGGGGATCAGGACAAGGACAAGAAGAAAACAGGAGTGGGGGAATTTCAGAGCTGTCGCGTTAAAATGGCCTCGCTGCTGCAGCAGCACCGTGCTGCGAGCTCACACAGCTCAGCGTGCTTGGGAAACAGCTGAACACCAGACAGAACAAAAACAAACAAAAAAAAGGAACTCACTCACCACCAGGAAGGTTTTCCCTGGTGTCCTCAGCTAAAATGTTAACCTGGATGTCTTTCAGGATAAATATCTCAAGAGTTATTTGTACACAATGCTGCAGTGTTTACCTTTTGATTACAGATCTTTACACTCTGTCCATTATTATTGAATGCCAGGATGAAAGGCAGCCTAAGGGCCTGAATGCAATGTTCTGTCACAAAGAAAATACAGCAAAAGTAATGGCAGGCTCTGAAAGCAGAGATATATTAGGTTGGAAAGAAATACGAGCACAGTGATCAGGGTTCTTTTGCAGTGTTTGGCTTTTGCTTTAAGAGAAAGACTCACGCAGTTTTGCCTTGACAGTGACGTGTAAAGCCTGGATTTGGATATAAATTGAGGATGTGGGTATAAAATCCTCATGACTAATTTCTGCCTCTCGCATTTGTGTCTGTACAAATAAAATGGGAATTACAGGGGTGTTAGTCTACCTGACTTTCTATCCAGAACCACAAGGAACACTATACTGTGCTTTAAGCTATCTAGAACCCTGATTTTTAAGCATCCTAATGAACTTTAATTTGTGGTTGTACTCATATTTCAAATTACTCATAAAAATATCTATGATTTTTATTAATCTTCTCTTCTAGTACTGGCATATCATTTACTCCTTAGTCTGCTGCTAGAGTCATACAACTTGTTTGCAATTTTTATGCTCATGTTCCAGCAGTTCAGGTTTGGATTTTGAAAGGCCAAAGCCTGGGGCTGTTTCCAGACAGCATTTTGATGAGCCACCTGATATAGATGATTCACATTTTCAACAAGGTCACTCATGAAGTCTAGACAGCAGCAGAGGTGTGAAAACTTCTTTTTAAAGTTGCATCATGATACTGCCCCACTTATCAGCACACTTTCATCCACTGGCCAAATTTTGGCATGATTTTTAAAGAAAAACCTTTCCACAGCTACTTATTAGTGTAGCTACACCGACTGGTTAGTGCAGAATACCCATAAATCTTGAGTTTAAGTTTTTATTTTTGGTTCTTTTTTGCAGCACCTCAGAGCTTGCTGCAATAATTCTAAGAATACCAAACCCTCTGACTACACTTAAAACATTCTACCTGTTAGATCCACTTGAAAACCTTCCTGTCCTAGGCCAGTTAGGCTAAAATACCACAGCACCACCTCATTTCAAAGAACAAGAGAAAAACTGACTTCAAGTATGTAAACTGTTTTACATTTAAGGGGAGGGAAGCAGGCAGTAACAATTTTTCATACAATCTTGCATTAGATTTCATTCTTATTAATAAGAAATGAGAGTCATTAACACTATTAAAGTCTAATTACATTAGCAATTTTCTATCAAGTCATATATGAGTAGTTAAGTATTGATATTTGTTTTTCCTAATGGGATTCAAAAGTCTAATTAAAAAAGTCTCTTTTGTGGTTGAAGTGGAATGGATCTTCATGAAAAACAAGACACTTCTAATAGTCAGAGATGGCATATTCCCTTGAATGTCATACTTCAGAACTACCTTCCTCTTCAGCACTTTAACCAGAACAGAAAATCAAATAAATTTACTTGGAGCTGCAAGAGCACAACTGTGAGTCCCTTTCTCCCCTTCTCATTCTTCTCTCTGTGTCCAGTTGTTTTACAGTTTGTAAGAACTGAGCAATAAGGCCAGGTATAACAAAACCTTTTGACCCTTTGAAATAACCAGAGCAGGATTTTGCAACATTGATTACTCATGTTTATAAAAGTTTTATTGTGGACAGAGTTGCAATGGAATAAATTATTCCTCTAGAGAAATTGAAACAAGAAAGAGCAAAAAAGCCCCGTTTGCCAGACAGCTGCCCCACAGAGCTTGTCAACACCCTACATTTGAGCACAGCCATGCAGCAACATCTGGCTAGATTAGGCTGCTCTCAATTCTCTTTTCTGAGCACAACTGGTAAGAGATTGTAAGCTAAAAACTCCCACTGCCCCTGGAAGCTTCCCTGCTCTAGGAAAGCACACACTGCCTTCAACCCAGTAGCATTTCCAAGAGACACCTTACCCGTGCTTGTGCTGAACACTGAACCACGTCTGTGCAACAGGAACCGCTGGCAGGATGGACAGAAATGGCAGGGGTAACAAAACAAAACCAACAGATACTCAGGACATCAAGAAAAAGATTAAATAATTATGTGAGTACAGTGCACCAGTAAAATCAGCCATCCCTTAACAGCCTAGGACTTATATTCCACCTCTGGATGAACCAGCAGCCGTCGTACCCTGAAAGCAGCCTGTCCTTCAGTTATGTCACTTGTTTTGCCACTGATGATTTATGGTACTGAGTGTTGCTGCTTTATTCTTCAAAAATCAGAGCACTTTACCACAAATCACAAATCTAAAGTGCTCCTCAGCAAGCTGGCTTTGCTTTTCCTTACCATGTACAGATCAATGACAGGTTAATGCTTAGTTAACATTTATTAAGAGCAACATGGTTTCAGAAAATTCAGACTAAAGGTGTCAATTAGATGACAGATCCTTCATGAAAGATGAAAGAACCTCTCTGTTGGGCAGCTACTCTTATGCTTTGCTGTCAATGGTTTATTAGTTACAAGGTCCCAAGTGTCCAAGCCTATCAGGAATAAGAAAAGCAAGGATGAACTGAAGGGTATTGTTGATCCTTTATTTCACAGAATCTCACCAATGACGAATGGTATGAGAATAGTCCAGAAATTACCCAGCCTTACAGTGAGTACCACAAAGTAACACAGCATAGAATGGTTGGGGTTGGAAGAGTCCTTAAAAATCTCATTCCACCCCCTGCCATGGACAGGGACACCTTCCACCACCCCAGGCTGCTCCAAGCCCCTCCAGCCTGGCCTTGGACACTTCCAGGAATGGGGCAGCCACAGCTGCTCTGGGCACCCTATGCCAGGGCCTCCCCACTCTCACAGGGAAGAATTCTTTCCCAATCTCCCATCTAGCCCTGCCCTCTGGCAGTTTGAAGCCATTCTTTGTCCTGCTACTCCAGGCCCCTGTCCCAAGTCCCTCTCCAGCTCTCCTGGAGGCCCTTCAGGTGCTGGAAGGGGCTCTGAGGTCTCCCTGGATCCTTCTCCAGGTGAGCACCCCCAGCTCTCCCAGCTGGCTCCAGAGCAGAGGGGCTCCAGCCCTTGCACCATCTCCATGGCCCCCCCTGGACTCGCTCCAGCAGCTCCATGTCCCAGTGCTGTGGGCCCAGAGCTGGACACGGTGCTGCGGGTGGGGTCTCACCAGAGCAGGGTAGAGGGACAGCACCCCCTCCCTTGACCCGATGCCCAGGACACGGCTGGTTCTGGGCTGTGAGCTCTCACTGCCAGGGCAAGCTGAGGTTCTGCTCAACCCACACCCACAGACCCCCAAGCCCTTCTCCTCAGCCAGGGCACCAGGGAGCGAGCAGTGCGAGGGAAGCCTGCTAAGAGCCTCTGGAAGGGCAGCCAATCTACCCAAGGTCACTCTCCAGATCAGAAACATCAATGCTGATTACAAATGAAATTCTCCACTGTCTTTTATGCTGGTGCAGACACAGACTGTGGGAAGTGTCTGACATCCTGTACATAATTACTGCTAAATCTGAGTGGGAGAGGCTCATCCCCGCTTGAGCAGTGTACAAATGCTGGCTTTGTGACAGGACAGCAGTGAGCTGGGACGCTGGGCTAGGAACAACCTTCCACCCAAGAGGTTTTCACACCTTTTCAATTTGTGAACTCTCAACAGTTTGCTAGCACAGGTGTAAACTCAGGGCAGCTGCCTCAGTGCTCTGGCTTTACCTGTTTGTGCCCTGGAGAACAAACCCCACAGCACCAGACTCATTTTGCACAGCTATGAAGGGCTGCATGAACCACAAAAAGTCAGCAGGAACCCAGATATGCAAGTTTAATCTTAGTTCAGCCCTAGAGCACAAAATTCAAATAAAAGCATGCTACGAACGATGGTCAATATCCAGAGCACAAATCCATCAAGCACACAGGAGTTTTAGAAGCTCCATTCTATCACCTTACAAAGAAGAACATCTCTGTGGAACTAACCTGTGTCTTTGTGTGGACTGACAAACAGATCTGACTCTTTCTCTTGCTTCCAGTAAGACTCACTTATCAGTGAGTCCTCCAAAACCACCTCCTAAACAAATACCACAAAATCTATGTTAGAAAAAACTTAATGCCAAAAATAATTTTCCCCATCTTCTTTGTGTGTGTTCCAGACTCACTTTCTTTCACGGCAGGAGAAGTTATGATGATAATCGTCCTAAACCTGCAAGAAGATTTCCATTCATTATGCATATTTATTTTTCAGTATGTACAGCACTCTACCTGATCTTAGTTTATCAATAACAGGAATATTAGGAATATCTTTTGGTGCAGGAGATTTATTCTTCTTTAATCACTACCCATCAGCAGAAAAAAAATATCCCTAAGCAAGAGAAATAAATCAATAAATTGGACTGATGAAATTTTTAAAAGGGGAGAAAACCAGATCTTTTTGCAAAAAACAGGGACAGTAAATTCTTTTACACAAAGGTATCACCAGAAGCTCTTCTGCATCTCAATCAAAAGGCTGCAAGCTCCAGACTTGAATTTCAATTGCAGATGGTAAGATGACATACAATTAATATTATTCTATTTATGTAGTCTAATCAAAGCATAAGAGAAGAGGAAAAACAAATGTAATGTACTGTGTGTCTTCAGTTTCGACCCATGATGCACTGAAAGAGACCATTAGCATTGCAGTACCAAATTCACATTAATTTCCCTGCATCTGCAAGGGTTCCCTTCTTCCTCAATACCACCGTGCCATTCTGAGCCAGAGGCAGCTCTTATCTCTGAGGAGTTTACAGAAACTGCCAAGAACACATTTCTTCCCCTCTGGAATGCACCAGATGATATATCAGGTGTCAGATTTTTCTGCCAAAGTTTCCCCAAGGGTAGATCATAAAATCGTCTTTGTTATATGTCACTCATCTCATATTTGACTGCCCCCTTCCCCTGCTCCTCTGTTATTCCTTGGGAAAAAAAAAATAAATAAAAATAACACCTACGGGAAGAACAATGTTTGCTCCTGATCACACTCTGACGTCTTCACTTTGTGTCTCTGCATCTTCCACAGACACAAAACCCTTCAATGCTTCCCTCCCTGCTCACCACCTGCACCTGACTAAAATCCCAGCGCACGGTGCTGTGATCCCGCTCTTTGTTACCGTTTTGTTTCACTGCAGTGACAATGGATTTCTGTCCATCTGGATTACTGAAAGCTACAGAGAACAAGGGGAATGTTCTGCAGGGAACAATGGTGCTTTGGTAAAAAAAAGAGAGGCATTAAGATGACTAATAGCTCTTTTCTCTACCCTATAATGCACAAGTGCAGTTACTTTTCCTAAATAGCTCCCTTTCTTAAGAAGCCTGTTCTTGGCATAATAGAGCTCTGCTATTAGCTACCCAGTTCTGATTTCCTGATATATCACCACATCAGGAGATAAAAAAACAACAGCCACATAACAGTGAACTGACAAGGAGACATATTTCTGAACATAAAAGGGACACATTTATGTATTTTGGTCTTATATATACAACTTGTTTGTGTTTTAAACTGGGATTTGCCTCAAAAAACAGAAAAAAAAAAAACCACCAAAAAGAGTTTTTAAAATAAGAACAGATCTAAAGACGTTGAGAAAATGACAATTTACTATTATTTTTCTCAGTACAACACCATATTCATAGAAACTATTGGTTTATCGCCCCCAGCCTTGTCTATTTTTTTTCCTCCTAATAATTTTATTACACCAATTGAGTTATTTTACTGTACTAGGTGAGGTACCACGTGTCCCTACAGTCCTTTGCAAGGTGAGGCACAGGTGGACATTTTAAAGCCTCAAAAGAGAAGCTGGTTTGCTGCACCAGCTGCTGAAAAACACCACCAGTTGCTGGTTTGGCTGAAGAATTGTCCACAAACACAACATCCCCAAATGGAGCCATTTCTTCAGCTCCAAGCCCCTCAGATGGAGCACAAAAGACACTCAATACTTCATGCAAATTCATTTCATTCATCAGACGCCTCACAGCCTGGCACTACAGAGATCCATCACCATCCACCAGAGCTGAATCTGTCTCTGTGAGGATGCAGCCAGAACCAGCCCCGTGCTCAGCATGGGGCTGCTAACACAAAGCATTATCAGTGCGTGGGTAATGGTCTGTGCCAGTGCACAGGCTGAATCCATCCTTCTCACTGCATGACAGGTCATTTGGTGCTGCTTCTGCTCCCCCTCTGCATGGGGAGGATTGTGCAAGCTCTTCGATCAAACCCGTGCCTGTTAGAACACGCACACCAACAAAACCTTCTTTCTCTGCACCTCCCAGCAATGCACGGAAAGAATTGTGAGATAATGCAATAATATACTCCAATTTTAGCTCATAGAGAATCTCTGCACCTCCCAGCAATGCACGGAAAGAATTGTGAGATAATGCAATAATATACTCCAACTTTAGCTCATACAGAACCGCTGCACCTCCCAACAATGCACGGAAAGAATTGTGAGATAATGCAATAATACACCCAGCATTAGCACCTATAGAATCCCTTACACAATATTTTTGCATAATTTAGGCTGATCTGTCTGTGCCTGACTTTGCAGGTCAGCTCAAAAGTTCATCTGTTCTTAGTGGCTTAGTCAAAATTAATTTTCATCCTGAGTATGAAATGAAGACCACGAAGGCCATTGTGCTGTGAGACACAACACCCTGTTCCATCCACTGCAGTTGTTACTCCTACAGAGTACAACATATGTATAGTGTGACAAGCATGTAGAATGTTAAATGAAACATGAATGACTAATTCTCCCTCCACTCTTAATTAATTAATCAATTTTCGAGCATATAAGTAAATGTTAATAGCAAAGGTTTAATGCCAGTGCATAATAAATAAACTTAAATATCACTGGCATATATTTTGAAACATCAAAGGAAGGAAAGGAAAAAGGAATTGTGAAAGTGAACAGTTTAAAAGAAAATGAAGTTTAGGTGACCTAATTAAAGGCTTTTCCTCAGCTACAAAAAGACATCAAAGTGCTGCTTCTGAAGTTCTTTTGCCAAACCAACAGCCTCAAATTAAAAGACTGCATTAATTTCAAGGAGTGAGTCAGAAAACTACTACTGTAAGAGCCTTCAGTCCCTCTGTGTTGCCACAGAAACAGAACATTATGGCTAGTTTATAATCCAAGTGCTCCATTTATATAAGAGAATTTATTTTTCATTTTCACCTTTTTATTTACTCTTCCAGATATATAAGAAAGCCCCTCAGAAATTAATGGCACTTCTCCCATGACTGACAGCCGCAGTTTGGGTGTTGAACAGCGCTGGGTTTACATCGTTTTTTCCTGATCGCTTTCTGAGGAGAAACAGCAGATCTGCACAGCAGAACGGCCAAACTGGGGAGCCTCTGGCAAAGCTGGGCTCGAAACAAATCCGGGATCCAGACTGAGCTGAGCTCGAAACAAATCCAGGATCCAGACTGAGCTGAGCTCAAAACAAATCCAGGATTCAGACCGAGCAGAGCTCAAAACAAATGCGGGATCCAGACTGAGCTGAGCTCGAAACAAATCCAGGATCCAGACTGAGCTGAGCTCAAAACAAATCCAGGTTCCAGGCTGAGCAGAGCTTGAAACAAATCCAGGTTCCAGGCTGAGCAGAGCTCAAAACAAATCCAGGATCCAGGCTGAGCAGAGCTCCCAGCAGCAACATCCCCGGGGTGGGCACAAACACACCCTCTGCAGGAAACATCCTTCTGGTAAGCCCAGGTGTCACCAGGAATATTTAGGGGACACCTTGGGCTGTCACCCACGTTTGAGGAGCACTGGGTGCAGCTCAGAGCACCCCTCTGCCCCACACTTTGCTTCAGCCAGTGAGGTGACTTCTGCCACCGGTGTTCCCTGACTTTCCTGGCTCTGTGTTGAGCCTGGCATAATCCAGCTCCTGACATAAACACAGGGAATTGGGGATAGATGAGCTGGTGTAAACTCCACCCAAATAGTTCCTTTCAGGAGAAAACTGACATAAGCTTTCCTTCACTCATCCTGTGCACACTTTGCTAAAAAGGACACAAACCTTAAATTCTACACAAATTCAATATATACATACATATATATATATATATATACTATGCTCACAACATAAGTTAATCAGGCTGAGTGCTACCTTCTTGGAAACAACCAGCAACATGTCTTGTTTCTACGGCTTTTAATGAATATTCCAAATTGAAGAAATGCATAAACATAAGGGTAATTTACATTGCTAAAGTTAATCAGTTTTCTTATACATTTTATGCATCCGCATGATTTTTCATCTGTATTGCATAAACGCATCTTCTCGTTTTTAATATGCATATGTACATCCAAACACTCCACTCGTGCCTATTTGCTTTTACAAATTTCTAGAACCACGCCTGTCTCAAGATGTAAGAAGTCTGTGGCTTACAAGAAAAAATTATCAGCAAAAGGTTGTAAAATACTTACAGATTCAAGGAGGCACTTAGCTCAGATGTGAACTTGCCCTTTTGTAACTCAGTTTTTCTGTCAGTGAAATGATAATAGAAGAATCTCCTTCAGAAGCCGGCATATCAGCAAATGTCCAACACAAAGGACAACTCCATTAAAGAAATGGGTTTGTACATACAAATGTTAGGTAAGAAATTTGACAAGGGTACAACAAATCTTCGCTGATTAGCATTTGCAAAGGTCCCTGAGATGCAGAGATGAAAGGTCTTCACTACGAAACAAAATGCATATTTGTTATTAACTTCATTCTACATTTAGAAGCTTTCCCAGTCCACCCTAAGTAGACACTAATGAACTTTCAAACATTTCTTTAGTTCATTTCAGCACGAAATCAAGGTCTTGGCAGGGTCAAGAGAACCGAGTACCAAACAAAATAACGTATGGCTGTTTCCTCAAAAGGGTTGACCTTTACCTGATTTTGTTTAAACCACTATACATCCAAGTCAAGCCCCCATCACTTCACATGAGTAGAACTAGAAGCAGTATAAACTTCACCTTTTAATATGCAACGTTTCATTATTTACAAACCAACAAAAGAGGTTTAATAATATAATTTGGGAACTGAAGCACACCAGCTCGTTGAAGGGACTTTTAGATCAGTGGAGCTGCTATTAAAGTGCCATCAAAGCATTTTTGACTCCATAGAATTAATCATGAAATCTGCTCTTGCCAGCTCACTTATCATATCCGAAATATTAATTTTGAGCAAAATTAAATTGGACACCTACCGACAGCAACATTTTGCCCTTCAGAACTCCCCTTCACATTGATTTATTAACGGCTGCCAGAACAGTGTACCAGAGCAATTTATTACCACTTCCTCGATGTTTCCCTGTGCTTACAAATAGTTCTCCAGAGTGAAAGGGGCTACCTGACAGCATTCTGACAAAGGTGTGTTTTTCAATATGCATAACGTTCTTCAGATTTATTAGGATGTAAGGAAAGGGATTTCTTTTCATTATCAGTGGGAATGGGTGATTCACAGAGTGGAGATTCTGTGTTGAGTCGCTTTCCAGCAAAGCAGACCCAGCACTTCCATTAGTGCTTGGTGTGATTTCAGACAGAAGAGTCAGCAAATTCTTTTGTTTTATTCATCAGTATCACTTTCTTTGCTTGCAAGACAGCCAAAGACATTTGTACTGAGCAGTAGGCAGAAGTGGTCTGAAGACGCAGTGTTAGCCCAAAGAGACATAAGGGCATAAACACACAGGTGCCTTACAGCTTTTTGGAAAATATCATGCTAGAAAGGCACTTTTCATTGGGTGAAAAGCAAAAAAACACCCACCAAAGTTCCACTCTGACCAAATTGAAGTTTCTTCCCTCTACAGGTAGGAGTCTTGGGATAGACCCACATAAAAATGAAAGTTTGGCATGGGGTATTTCAATTTGCCATCATACAAGTGCGGTTATAGAAGGGAAACTTCAGGCCTTGGTATGCCGGGTCTGTGTTTGAGTCACTACACCAAGAGGTCAGCCAGATCCAAATCCCTGACTTTCAAGTGGATTCTTCAATCTTTGAAGCATCCAGTGTCTGGCAGAAGATTCTAATTCAGTCACTTTTAATTCCTTTCTGTAGAACTATTCCATCCTTCCTGTTTCTTCCATTCCTTTGGCTGCACAGAGCAGGATCAGTCCCTCTGTTAGAGACACTGGTTTATGAACTTACTGCCTGAGAGAAAGACAATTCATAAATACCATGGCTGCTGCCTGTTAATATTCCTGGCTCCAATCCAACTCTTCAATCTATGTGCTTATTTTTAAGTGAGAATAGTCCCATTAACGTCAATTGGGCTGCCTGTGTTCTTAAGTAAAACAGGTGTTTAAGCACTTTGCTGCATCACAGCCTATAAATGCACATCTGCCATCTTCCCTGGCTCAGCTAAAGGTTCCTTCCTAATCATTATACATTTATCCAGGAATTCCTCCGGTTTATACATGCACACCCACATTCAGAGTTTGCAACAGGCTACCTGACACATTTAAAAGCAGTTGTGTTTGTAATCAGAGACGAAACTGTCTAGCAGGATAAATTGGAATATATATGTTGAGGGAACACACGCAGCTGAAGGTAGAATGGGGAGAAGAACACACGGTTGGACATTAGTGGAAGGGAAGTTTCCAGTAATTGACTGGAAGGCAAAACAAGTTAAACATGCACAGAACCAATTAAGACACTCCAGATGGGGCTAGAAAAAAAATGTCACCAGCATGTAGCAGAAAGCAGACTTTTAAAACATGAGCATTAAAAGCAAAAAAGCTGTTAACTCTGTTGTCAACCCTAAAAAGTCATTAAATACAAAAACTCCTGTCCTTTCTAGAGCCACCTATGGAAAACCTGCTACTAGCTCTTATTTGCATCATTGTATGGAGTTGAGGCCAACATCTCCAATTCTGCGTGAAAATGGAACTCCTTTTTAATAAAACATAAAAATTCTCTTGTGTCCCCTGCCATCATGCTCCTGGGTATGTATGCAGCATGCTGTGGGGTTTTAGACTCTACCCTGATTGCCATTAAGTGGCAAAGATCCCTCTTGGGAATATTTAACATGGTTTTTTGCCAGTCTTTGACAGCAAGAGCCAACTTCCTTGTAGCCAAGCTGGTGCTCTCACAGTTGAGTTTGGTGTTTTTACTGTAAAACTTGAGCAGCTTGACATTGTCCTTTCCTCTCAGAGAAAGATCAAGGAGCACAGGTACACCCCCAAAGTCCCATACTGAGGTACCAAAGGTCACAGTTCTGCCCAGGAAGTGCTGATGTGTAAAAGTAACTATGGCAGGACAAGGGCTGGCACAAACCAATCTCTGGGATTTCCCCAGCTGCTCCTGAACGTGTCGGACAGGATCATGCCTCTAAATAGAGGAAAAAACCGAATTGAAGCGTGTATTTCTTAAAACCTGCTCCAGAGCCTCATGGATTATCTTAGTTCTACAACAGAGCCCTCTTTTCCACTCTTCTCATTTGTCTTTTGGAAAGCTTATTTCCTATTAAAGATTTCAAAGTCGAGCCTTCAGAGTCCTTTCTGCTCTAATCATACTGCCAACAACAAGCCTAATTCTGTACTTTTCACCCAGAGCAGTTACCTTCAGTCCTGCTCTTCTCTCAGGAGAAACAAGGTGTCACAATAAAAGCAGAGTGAACATTATGGTGGAGCAGAAGCACAAAGGCTTCAGACCATCACACTGTACTCAGTGTCAGGAACAGGACGGGCCCTGTCTGGTTTATCCCACACCAATTCCAGATTTCATGCCATGTTGTATTCCATGCTCCATTTCAAAAATTATTAAACCCACTTCCACCCTCAAGTTATATATGCCATCTAGAATACTTTACTCATTACTTTGATAAATATTCTTTGATTTCTGTTTACTTTTTGTTTCATAGCACCCATTATTCCTACTCATAGTTTAAGCAAGCTGTCGTGTTTTCTAAACCTGGTTATCCTTCAGTGTTCTCAGATATTTATTATATAGATACTTTAGCATCATTTTGGCAAATTATTTATTCCGTTTACTCTTTTTTTCTCTATCAGCTTTTCGAGTTCTTTAATCAACAATTTTTACTGAACTTTTCTCCTGTACCTTCACTTTTGGTAACTGATGTGCACAAGAGAAGAGAATTGCCAAAGCAGTACTTACAATTTAAGACTCAAATATACCAAGATAAGGTTAGGAACACAGTGCTTTAAAAAAACACTTGAATTTCTGTGAGAGACATGAAGATCAAAGGTTCTTTAAACACTGTTTAAGGTCACCAGAGGACTTCCCCTCTGTAGCAAACTGTGCAGAGAGGAGCATCTGTGAGCCCGGAGCTGCCCCACCCCTGAGCACGGGACATCCTCACTCCCACGGAGGCCAAGGGTGCTCGTCCCTTCTAAGGGAGCAAAACTGGCTCAGCTGTGACATGGCGGGCACCTGTCACATCTTAGGAAGGGTCACAAACCATGAGAGATCCCCGAAACACCCCCAGTGTCGTTTTCCACCGAAGGACTGCACGTGTCCCCCGGTGTTACAACAGATCAGAGTGTTGTAAAAGACAGGGAAAAACTTCTCCCAGTGGGGCTGCCTGGGCCCTCCCAGGGACACCTGAGCATGGAATAACCCCCTGAACTCTCTGTTTTGTGGGACTCCCACCACCCAGAAGCCCAGAAGAAGAGGACCAACAGGACACCATCTGGAGCCATGAGTGGTGATACCTTTCTGCTATAAATTTGTCTCCCTGTAGCTCTTTCTCCTCCACTTCCTGCTTTTTTTCTATTTATTTCTATCCCTACCTCACATTTATTGTTAAATAAAATCCGTGCTACAGACTTCGGCCTCATTTGCACCTTAATTCAGGCAGAGGCACCACTCTAATAATCAACAGTTTCTTTTTACTAGTCTTATGAGGTAATTCTTTTTCTTACTCAGATGCCAGAAGCTAAAACCTCATTGAAAATAAAAAACGAGACTCTCATAATAGCACCAGGAACACAGGAGCTTTCAAAAAAGAAGATAATGATGATTTTGAATTTCATTTGCCAAATCCACAGCAAGTCGAAGCAAATGTAGAAATTCAGCCTTCACCATTATTCTATGCCTAGTTTATTACGTAATAGTCCTGTAACTAGTCCTTGGCAATCCCTTCCCCATTATTTCACACGTTTCACATTGTAAACCCATCCTGTACCCACTATTTCATCTCCTTTGTGCTGAAGTATTGCTCTCCTATTACATTAAACACCAGTTGCTCCATTTGCATATTTTCTAGATGACATTATTTATTATTTTCTGTCCTATTTCTAACTGCACGATCTTTAAGTTATCATCCAATCTCACAGCTCTTCCAAAATGTAATACAACCTGTGAATTTATTTGCCATGCTGCTTACAGTACCTTCTGGATTATTAAGGTGTTAAATAAAACCAGGTGTACCAATAAACTCAGAAATATCTCCCTATAACTCAGTGCATCTATTTACCAACTTTTGTGACAGATAGTGCTCATTTCTAAGATAATTTAAACTATATTTTCACAACTATGCAATGGCAACCTACGAGATTAAGTTCTTCTCCTGGATGTTGCTATGCAAATACAAAACATAAACCCGATGTCGTCCCTGGGGGATCAGTTTTGACGGAGATTTCTCAACTCACCATTGCTGTTGATCTTCCCTGCATTACCAGACCTATACATATTTTATTGATAAACCTAAAGTGACACTAGGAAGTCTGTTCTTTCCTTAATAGATCCAAGATACATATTGCTCACAAACACATTTATATACTACTTTGACCAAATTTATCAGAAAAATATTACAATATGCACATGTTAACAAGACACAAGTTAAGAGCTTATGATCCAAGGTAAACCACTGTCAGAAATAGTGAAAGAATACAATAACCACAGGGGTGACTAAAATAAGCCCAAATGATCTATTTTCAGTGTTTTAAAGAATGAATGATGCATGAGGAAAGGCTCCAATTTAGCACAAAAATGCCTTCATCCTGAGGCAGGAAGAAAAGAAGTATTCTACACTGCCCAGTCCCTCTTCCCTTCCTTGAGTGAAGCTTTTTGTGCTTTGGTCCCTCATACATCCATCAAAATTAAAAGTAATCAAGCCAGGATCTGTCACTGAGAAAGAGTCTTCTCCTTCCTTCATTACAATCAAGCAAGTGCTCGCCTCCGTGCCTTAATGGGCCCTGCTGCCTTCGACGCCGCTGGAAAAAGCCCTGCCTATCTCGTTTCAATCTTCTCGAAGTTCCTGGCTTCAATTTACTCACGGGGATGAATCTGACTCGGAATCCCCCTCCCCCAGTTCTTATCTATTTATCTTCCTTAAGAGAGGGAGTTTTTCCTGGAGAACCGGCCCCTCAGCCCGATTTGAGCAGTGCAACAGTGACATCCCCTGGCTGCCTACATCAGGCTCCGAAGAGCTCTCCTGCCTTGGCAGTGGCCTCCCCTACCTCGGTAAAGAAAACTGATGATGGCTGAATATCAGCTGCCCTCAGTGCGTTTTATCCATTTACCTCCACATTAAAACTACCCGGGCAGGTTTTTCCGTGTTTCCAAAGCACCAGGAATTCTCTTCAGCTGCATCCTCAGACTCATGGAGCTCTCCTTGCACTGCTTGGTAACAAGGCAGGCTCAGGAACAGACAGGCGTGGAGGTGTTCTGATCATGCCTCATTTTTGGCTGCTAGGGAGGTGCACGAGGCATTTTTTGTGATGAACACAGCTCTCAGGAGTCTGTTGCATTTTTTCCTAAATAAAAACTTAACTGGAGCCTAATTAAAAAAAAACAGGGGGCAGGGGGTGTGTGTACAGCAGTGTTCTGTATGCAAAGGGAGTGGAAAAGTTATGAGAAATGTTAAATACAGAATTACAGAATTGTTATTTAGTTCAAAGGGATTGAAAATCTCCATTCCTCAGAGACCATTCAGCTCCAAGGCAGTGTGAGCAAACTAAACCTGAGCTCTTCATTGCCTCAAGTCTGACCTCCAAATTTGTCTTAATACCTGCAGTGAGGAATAGCTTCTATAGTCTGATGGCAATGGATTTAATTATGCAGCTTTTATGAAGTTTATCTGATGCTGCTTTGCAATACAGTGTGGCAAGGACTAAACAAGTTTCATTTTCCTTTCCCTTGCACTGAGTGCCCCTTTCTGATATTCCCCAGGGTGGCTGGGGACCCCACTGGCAGATGTACAGATGCTCTTCTATTTTCTCCATACAGACATAAATTTTCAGTCTTAACTGAACAGTTTGGTAACTTAAGTACTAAAACCTTCCTCAACTCGACATAAATCTGACGCGACAGCCCAATAAACTACACTCTGCAGGATCAGAATGAACCCACAACACAAAGCTGTAAGGCAAAAGAACCAGTGGCTGTCCTGAACCAGTATACTATATTGGCAGGCAACCACTCAATATATTTTTAATTCAAAATATTTACCTCACATGCAGCACTTCACAAACTCAGCAAGTCTTGAGCCCAAAAGGCCACAAGTCACAGGTGCATTGTCTCACAGCTGGAGTCACGGTGCAGCTCCATTCTTTGTTTTTAAAGCTCTGTTGGCACAGGAAGCACTAAAACATGTGGCATGTTCTACTCCATCCACTTCTAGATTAAAAAATGTTGGATAAAGCTTTATTATTGACTAATGCAGTAGCAGCTGATATTTTTTAAAGCCTGCAACATCTACAGCTGTGTTCTCTTTGTAACTTGTGCCTATTCTGTTTGTAGGGAAAAGTCATCATAAGGAGCTGCCACTCTTCCCACAGACTGTTACGAGGACTGCGAGCCACATGTAACTGCCCACTTTTAGTCCAAAGACTTTCCCTTGTGTGCAGAATGCTTTGCAATTTACACAGACACTCTTTTCAAACTAAAACAAAAAACAAAAGTGGAAAAAAAAACCTGAAGCGAAGAAATTTTGCCATTTTCTTTTTTAATTCCTTTTTTCCATCCTTTGTGTTATTTGTTTACTTTATTTTGTTTTTTCCACTAATGAATCTTACTTTGCCCAAGTCTTATTGTCATTTTGTTGAAACTATTCAAAGTGCCTCAAGCTGCTAAACAGCTGGCAAAATACACAAACATTTAAAACTTTAGTCTGAATATTAAATCACGGTTTCCAGGAGAGAACAATGTGGTCCTTTCTGATTTAATACCTCCTTTTGAACTGTATGTCATTTTTGCTTTCAAATTAATGTGAGCATGGAAAACAGGTTGAATGTATTTTTATTAGAAGACACTCCAAATATTTAGACAGTCATTTTAATCATGTTGTGGCAAAATTATTATGCTTGTCAGTCTGAAAACATACAATTTCCATATTTCCCTTGCATTAACTCTCTTTAACAAAGGATTATTAAAATCTTAAATGCTATTTACTCTTCTTTTCCCCGCCCTCTCTGGAATGCATACTTAAAAGAAGCCCTAATAAAATATTTGGGCTGCATTAAGAAACATCTGAATTGCAGTTGCAATTCCAGTGTAGTCACAAGCTTGTCATTAAAATGCATAGCACAGTGCTAGTGCAGCTGTATACAGCTTTTATTATTCAGACTGCTAAATAGATGAAACATATTTTAATTCAATGTAAACTGTGCAGCCAGAAACACGAGAGTTTGAGGCTTTTTTTATTTCCTCAGGAGAAGCCCAGATCCTTGAGCTCAATAACTTCTCTTGGCCAAGGGCCAATTTAGATTTATTGCGAGAGTCCCTGTGCTGCCCCTCCAGACACACATTTTGTAATACATGAAGAAGCTGGTGGGAAAGGCAAACTTTCAGCCTCCACCACCTCTTTTTATCGCCATGTACCTGTTAATACTTTCAGGCTCTAACTCCATATTCCCTAGGGAGGATACAGGCAGCTGCCCTCAGCCTGGGAATGAGCTCTGATTCCGCAGGACTCAGCTCACACAGGGTGCACCAGAGCCCAGGGCCTCACTGCTGAGTTAGAGAACAAAAATGTCCCCAACTCTGCAGCTTTAGACACGTGCCACACCTTTTATTAGTGTCCTGAGGAGTTCAGGACAGCTCAAACAGCCTCCTGCAAAGATTGAGTCAATCTCTATCCTGACCAAATCCTAGCTGACCAGTGCATCAACAAGCTTGGATACAAACCTCATGTCTCGAGCATTAATCTGTATTACTCGCTGCTAAACATCAATTATTTATAATCACAGCCTGTGTAATCATCCCTAATTTTTATTTTGAATTCAATCTATCGGGACAACAATAAAGCAGAAGAAAAGCCCCAAAGCTCACACACAAATCTTCGGGAGTGAGTTGCTGGAATAACATGGAAGAATCATAGAGGTACCCAGAGAGGAGACAGCAGCAGACAGAGTTTGGCACACACATCCCTCTTTAAGGCAGTTGTGCAGCAGAAACGCAACAGAAGAAAACAGTGCAGGCTCCAAAGGACAGTGAGCAGAGCCCGCGAGCCAGATGAGCCATCAGGGTGAGAATGAGAGGATATAACCCTACCAGGAAGCAAGTCCTGTGCCAGATTTCAGCCCTCTGTAAGCTGAGCAACAAGGAATTTTCTGGCCCATTGTGTGCCCTTCTATTGAGGTGGCAGCAGAGTCTCATTATCTCCGTGGGCTGTAAAAGTGCCTCTAATTAGCCAGTCACCAACGCTCTACCAGAGGGTATTTTGGAGTAGATATATTCTAATTGTCTCTGCTGGGTGTCTACAGCGATTCCATAGAAAACAACCTTCACACAGGGTATGCTCAGCTTGGAGGCATTCCTGTCTGCTCTCTCCCTCATTCACAGCATTCCGAGCCTGGATGCTACATAAAGCTGAGATGGACGTGTACGATTAAAGACAGAATAAAAATGAAATGAACCAATAGACCGAGGTTAAAAATTGGAAGTAGCAACAGTTAATTAGTTCTGTAGCTGAAAAGAGAGAAGCCACAGTGCTCCTGCTCAAGAGGCAAGTGCTGCTATTAGAATATGCTGCTATTAGAATGTTCCAGCAATGGGTTTCTACATTTCTATTCTTTAAAAAATAACATGTACTTTATTATTGATTTCCAACAGCTAAATCTTCCTTATTTCACAGTCTTCCTACAGCAATCTGCTGCGCCTCACTCTGATATCTACAAGGACAGTCAATACCTACTTCTCCCATACCACAAAAGAGAGTTCTGTAATGCAAAGTAAAAGAGAATATTCGTTAGCTACGACAGAAAATTACTTGACTCACAGTCTTCATCCTCTTTTCCTCCGCTCTCTAAAGCAGCCATAAACATTCAATTGACTTTTATCCCTTCCTTGTAATATTGGTGATACAGATGCTCACTTAAACACAGCAGGCTTTCATTCTGTCACCTAGACCCAAAGGGCCAAGTGTTCCTGTATCCCACACCTACAGGGCCCAGGGAATGGATATGTGTCTTACTAGACATAGATATTTATGGAGAAAGACAAAAAGTTGTTATTTAGAAAAGCCTTTATGCCACCCTACTTTCAGAATTTGTAATTTCTAAGGATCTCAGTGATAGGTTCTTGGGTAACATCTTTTGAAGTGCAAATTATCTCATATGATTCACACATTTGGAGTAAAAAAAATTAAAAAGTTAAGCTAAACAAGAAGTCATATATATATATATCTCAAAATATATACATATACATCTATATCACACCATGTAAATGACTCAGATTCCAGACATTTCACTTAAAACATGTTCTCATCTGCCTGCTGATTTTAGGATTACTAGTGCATCTGAGAAGAGCTGCCAGTCTTTATCTTTGTTGTTGTTGTTTTTAAAGCAGGCAGTGCCTCTCCAAGCACTGGCCCTGGACCTCACGGGCCACCCACCAGGCAAGCTCCAGCCCAGCCCAGTTTGTGCACAGCAGTTTTGGTCCCGTTCATGCTTTGGTTCATTTCCAACTCCATCAGTCTGACAGAACTGGCCCCCAGGCAGATATCAACCATTGGGAAATTTTCCCTGTGGTGGAAGAAATTTTACTTTTCTAAGTCTGCTTAGTCATTCCTCTGTCCTGTAATTATCACTCCAATTTTTAGATAGGAGCAAAAGATCACTGAATAATGCCGTCACACTAGAGGCTCAACACGCACCAGTAACCTCAGAGCGTTTGTGGTAATCTTGGCTACACATATGTCATATCCATTCCTATTTACAGCAGGATATTCCCAAAAGCTTTCTCATTTTCCATGCAATTAACATTTTTTTGGTTGGCTGTTTATGAGAATATTTAATCCACCTTCTTTAAGTTTGAAGGTTACCAGAGTTGCCATTCACTCAGATTTTACAGGCTCATGCATGACTTACACTTTGATCACAAATGCAAATCAGCAGCATATTTTCATGAATTTATTGCTTTTAATCAAAAATTAGACTTTCATGTCTGGAGATTTATCTAGATACTTCATCACTTAAGTAAGGACACATCTTAATGAAAAATCACAGGATGCCGACAACACTGCTTGAAAAGTTACTATTTTCTATGAACACAATGTTCTTCCATCCCTTCTCTAAATCAGATGTCTGTGTGTCTAACAATAAGAATGTTTTTCAAAAATAGCACCCAAAACAATGTCTAAGATCCCTTCAGCTCTGAGAAACACGTTTTGGTTGACTGAACAAATTACTTTATATTAAGTATACACATAACTGAGTTTCCTCTGCCTTTTACTCCTTTTAATCTTGCTGATATGTTATTTACGTTCTGTTCAATAAATAAAATCAAGATTAAAAAGTTGAGCTGCCTGAGGGCACTCTTTGCTAACAGAGATTTTCAAGTGTACAGCTTGTTTTCAACTTTTAATAACATCCAGAGAGATGCTTTGTTCTATAAGCTACCGATGTGACATGTGTGCATAATCAGTGAAACTCCCAAAAATTAAGAATGTTTCTCTTCTCTGCACCTGCCATCTCATTTTTGATTGTTCCCTGTGATCTGTATGAACATTCCACTCCAACAGCACCTCACCAGCTTGCTGGGTGAGGACCAGGAGAGCAGAAATTCATGGTATGAACACAGAGAAACCCTCAAGGAGAGTAAGGGTGATGAAGTGGAGTTTAAGAATTACAGAGCTGTTGCACCTCACGGGTGGAGAGCAGGGATCAGCCTCTGGGAGGCATGCTGGCTTTGTCTGGGGGCCTGTGTTGTGTACGGCCCCAAGCTGAGTGGGATTTGTTGCCAGACCAGCAATTGTCAGAGTTTATTAGAGCCATTTTTCCTCAGCCAGTGAAGTGAAAATGACAAGGAAATAATCAACAGTTGTCTGAGAACATCAGCCACCAGCGAGCAGCCCTTCGCAACAGCATGGAGACACAAAAAAGAGCAGCCATTAAGCTTCCTTCGCGCAGCTGGAACTGGAACTGGCTGAGCTCCTGAACTGCTGCAGAAAGCCCAGTTGAGGAAGAAGCAGCTGCAGTAGCCAAATTGCAAATGGCTTGGAAAGAGGCCTTTCCAGCTGATGCCTTCTTCAGCAACCTCTGAAGACTGATACGAGAAATGGTGCATTTCTGTCGCAAACTGGGGGTTCAGTGTGCACGCAGGACCTTGTGCAGAGAGTTGTCCGTGAGGATTTCTGCCCAGTTATCCCTCTTTTGCCTGGATTCTGCTGCTTCTCTCAGCAGCTCCCAGCCCAGAGGTCTGTGCCAATGGTGCCTTGTGCCACCCAACACTTGTGCTGTTCCTGTCTGTAACAGATGTGTGCCACAGGTCAGCATCCCCTTCCTCTCTTCGTGCCACTGGTGCATGTGAAGCTGAGGAAGCACATCTGAGACAGAAGCACAACTACAGAAAGTGTTCCAGAACCATCCTTGTTGGTTCCTCCCTGACAGATAACCACACTACTACCATTCTTTGCTTTCTGAGGCCAAAACAGCTCCTGACCATTAAATACACAAAATGTCCTCTGTCCTCCACTGAGCAGGACCTTAGAGCAGCACCAGGACACCACGAAAGAGATTGTGCAAACCATCTGCTCCTCTCCCTCCTCGGAAAAGGGTTCCTTCCCATCATTTATCTGTCTCATTCTTCCCTTTCCTCCTTTCCCTTTCCCCTTAGTGCAGTTCCCAGAAGAAAGTTGTAACCATGATAATGCTGCACCTCGGGAAAATGGGTAATGGCACAGGATTACTTTTATTACACCTTGAAGTGTCCAAGGCTTGGGAACTGCAATGCTCATAAATAGCACTCCAAGCAATTCGACTTGAGGTCCTTAGCTCATTATGACATAATTGCATTCCTCCGGGTGCACTACTTAGCCTGCAACCATTCCAGAGAATTGCTAAAAATTAAAATAGAAAAATAATTTAAAAGTTCACCAGCTCACATAAAGGTTCTTACTTTAAAAAATAGCGCTAAACTCTACTTTCATTTGAGTATTTCTCAGAAAAAGAATCACCAACTGTCTGAGATTCCATTTACTTGCCTAAATGTATAGAAAGAAACAAATTGAAATTACTACTGAATAGTTTCTGAAAAAATACACTTTACAGAGACATTCAACCTACTGTTAATTCCTGAGAATCTGCTAAGCTCCAACAAGTATCTGAAATTCCATGTTCTTGATCATATTTCTCAAAATACACAGCCCACAATCAAAATCTTGAAACCAAAATCCAATTAATTCTGAAATTTTCCTTTTTATACATCATTAACTTTTTCCTTATAAGGAGAATTTCTTTAAAGAGATTAAAACCTGAACATTGCATTTAATCCCATAATGTCTAATAGCTGACTTATTGAAATGTTTCTTAACAATGAAGAGCAAAGAAGCTTCTTGAGAAGAAAGAACAAAAGAAACAAGCAGCAAATAAAGATGATCAGCCACACGGCTGTCTGGAAACGTATTAATTCATCTCTCTATTTTTGAAGCCAGATGATAACCACCTGCTGTTAGGCCAGCTAGGAACGGTGAGATTTTTAAAAGCATAATTCATTAATTCCTCTCCGTAATTACCTTCACAGAACTCTTCAAATTTTCCTCTGTGCCCCACAATTCAGTAGTGGCCCAGTTTGTCCGGTTCATTTTTTGTCTGTGGATTTTTGTAGGAACCAATGGAGCTTGATAAGGGTCAGAAGGGCTGAGCACTCCCAGCTGCAAGTGGGACCAGCCCCCACATTTACCTGGGCTTGGTTTGGGGTTGGGTTTTTCCTTCTGGAGGGCTCCAGTCAGATCCCACCAGCCCCCAGAGATGAGGCTTTTCCCAGGCTTTCCCCACCACCTCCTGTGCCGGGCTCACAACAGACCTTACCCACCCCAGGCTACTTTAAACACCAAGAAACTCCTTTTTCCTGGCTTCGGGAATGTTTCTCCCATGAAGTAAAACTGAAGGATCTGCTTCTATTTCTGCTAAAACTGGTTCCTTTGCCAGTGCTCCCTTCCGAGGCAGGGTCTCCCTCCACAGGCTCTTGTTGAGCTCTCCCAGGTCACTCAGCGCTCATGTCCCTTGTCCCACAGTTGTTTCCTTGCCATCCGTTTCTTTTATCCTGTGTAGATGAAGCAAGGCGTCATTTAAACAGACTGCATCAGCCATCAACGTGGTTTCTTATTATTCATCCAGCAGGATGAAATTGTCATACCCCACGCTGGTATCTAAATATTTCCTTCAGATAATGACTGAACAGTCCTCGAAATTGTACCCATTATGCTTCCGACCCCCATTTGCCACCTGCAGGCATCATCTTTGTCCATCTGCACTCGTCATGGCCGTTCATCTTCGTCAAATTTACAGGAAACACCCTTGGAAGGAACGATGCAGCAAGAGCAATCGTAAAGATGAGAAACCGAACAGGAGGTGGGGGTTGGGGAGGGTCTCTAACAAAAGCCAGGTGTAGAAGTTATTAATTAACTGCAGAGATATGGCACAAATTACTCAAACTACAATTGAAGTAATTGGCAGAACGCATTTGCTTGATGCAGCTGAGAATTATGTGCTCCTACCTTTTCACTAAAGCACTATAGAACATAAAATTATTTAGGAAAGCATGTTCATTAAATTCCACCACACCGTGAGAAGCAAGCCTTAACCAAAGTATTTAGAATAAAATATTCATATTTCAGATGATACAGGCAGTAAATTTTGACAGCATCCAATCTCAGGGACTGCAGTATCTATACTCAAGGCCCCAGAGTAGTTGTGTTAATTGTTTCTTTTTTAAAACAGTGCTTAAAAAAGAGCGCTTTAATTTGATCAGATGAAACTTAATGAAGGTGATTTAGCCTGTAAAGTTAATCATCGCTTTGGTGTCACTTTCACAGGATTTGGAGGCTTTCCATTCTGAGGCAGGAATGCAAACTGCACGGAAAAGGGCACATCCGTGTTTCTCCACTATCGCTTCTACAGATAAAGAGAAAGGTGCAGGTTCTGATTCACAGGCGCTCTGCTTCTCCCACTTGCTTTATGATAAATATAATCTTCCTCTTCTTGGGCTTATTTGCAGATAAGCCTCTGCTCCACACACCTATCTGTGTGCTCTCCAGGCTCCCCAGTGTGTGTTTCTGTGCTTTCTCGAGCACCTCAGAGGAAGGAAGGAAGGTCTATTAAACCCTCGTCTGCTGGGCCAGGCTTTCCCCTGCGCATTCCAAGCCTGACCCAATGTCCACATTAAATCAACACCAGTGTTCCCAGTAAAGGCAACGTGCACTCAGTCACCTCCCTGAGTCCTCGCCCCTGTCCCCCACTACTCAGCCTGCAGAGAGCACAAACATTATGAAGGCCACACACACACAGCTGCAATAGGGACAAATTATTTTTCCCATTTTAAATTATCTTCCTGAAGTAAATGCAGTCTGGGGCTGTGGGAGCCCAAAGGACTGCCCAGAGATTTCCATGCTATTTCACTTTTCTTCTAGCAACCAAAATCACCAGAGAGATCATGAGTGCTGAAACTATTAGAGTAGCTACATATTTTTAAATTGTTTTCTGCATCATGTCCAAAATTAATTTCTTTTCATTACATTCGTATTGGTAATAATAAACAGGAGGTGAGGTCTGGTGCCAAGGTAGATTATCTTGTTTCTGGAGGAGAGGAATTTGGCTTTGGGAATCCAGCTATTCGGTATCACACACATATGTGCTCACAATATTCTGCTCCTCCAGCCAAGCAGGCCAGCATGAGGGGGCAACAAAATCCAGTATTATGATGAATTAATTAGCAATGAACAGTAATTCTGTAGGGCTGCACTGTAGTCCCTGCATTCAGAATACACAAGGCAATTCCTGCAATTCCTGTGGGTTTGGACCCACAGTATCACATTTAGACAGGAAACTCAGCTCCATGTTTGAGCTTTCTCCTGTTTCCCCTTCTTCTCTGTCACTTGTGTTCCACTGCTGTACTACCCAGTAAAATTCACCCAAACAGAATCAGAGGCACTTTCATCTACCAGATCCAGCTCAAAGTTTCAGATCTCAACTTTGAATTCTTTGCTTTTGCTCGTTCACATTCTGTCAATTGCCAGCAACTAAAAGTGGGAGGTTGTGTATCAGGCGGCTTTTACTTGTGAAATATATAACATTTTGATAAATACTGTAATTGTAAGTGTTTTAAAGGCTGCTTTATACTGTTAATGAGGTCATACAATAAAGAAATGGCAATTACAATGAATTACTTTAAAACTACTCAGCTTAGAAAATAAAATGCCTGCACAAATTTGCCAGTTAAAAATCAAAATTGTCACATACTACATGTAAGCCTTTAGTACAAATAGAATTTCTGACAGATTTATGTTCAGGATAAAAAATGTAACCTGTCAAAAACAGCCATAAAAAATTAAATATCTGCTTAATGTGAGGCTTCAAGTATTGCAAATGTAGCATTCATTATCATAAATACAGTAGTATGATCTAATTATGTATTCTGTACTAAGTTTGTCAGCTAACACATCTTGAAAGTGGCACAACTAAATCAAATATGTTCTACTTACCTATTGAGTGTTGGTGAAATTGCACATAAAAAGGCTTCTTTACAGTCAATTTTAAGATGCTGCAACTTTGTGACGGGTTTTATTTTATTTTAGGATTTTACCAGCAGTTTACCAACGGATTTTAGAGCTTTTTCCAAGAGGAGAGTGTCTTCATATCCAAACACAACTGGATGAGTTGCTGTATGAATCAGCAATTTTATTCATGTTTATCTTCATCTCGCTCACACTGACCAAGTGTGCCCATCTTTCTCCACTGTCCTGTGATTCACAATTCAGGCAAAGGCCAGGGAAGTCTGTACAAACCTCGTAACTGAAATACAAAAGCAAGGCAAGGATCTGAAGGGCAGTTTGCTTGGGGTTGTGCTGGTTTGGGTGGGCTGGAGTTCATTTCCTTCCTGAGAGCTGGCACAGGGCTGTGATGGCCAGCAGCGAGCAGGCTGGGGGCACACAGGGAGCTGGGGGGGTCACAGCCTGGACAGCTGACCTCAGCTCACCCCAACTGACCCCAGCTGACGCCAACTGACCCCAGGGATATTCCAGACCACATGGCACCACGGTCAGCGTGTAACCCAGGGAGAAAGGGGCAGGGAACACTGCTCAGAAATGGGCTGGGCATCACTCAGCAGGAGGGCAGCAATAGCATTGTGCATCACCTGCCTTCTATATTCTGTTAATCTTTTATTAATAATTATTATTATTATACTTTTCACTTCTATCCCATTAAACTGTCCTTATCTCAAACCACAAATTTTACAATTCTCTCCTGTGGTATTACAGAATGGAGGTGACAGAGGAACATGCCTTGAAAGCCACAGTGACCTCCTGGCTTTGGNCCTCCTGGCTTTGGTCTGGAAGAACCCATGAAACACATCCTGGGTCACCAGGGCAGGGGTGGGAGAGCATTGGGGGTTTGTGACCTGCTGGAGCTGTCAGAGGTGAGAAACCCTGTTTGTGACCTGCAAAGGCATTGGTTCCCTGTTCCCATCACAGGCATTGGTTCCCTGTTCCCATCACAGGCATTGGTTCCCTGTTCCCGTCAAAGGCAATCCTGTGGCACAGAATTGGTGATTGGGACACCCTGGGGTGCAGAGTTATTTCCTGTTTGTGTGGTGGTTGATAAGGATTTTTCAGTGCACAATGAACGTCTCTGCACAGCAGCATCCTGTGAAGGCCGGGACCCCTCATCAGTCACCGCACTCTCCCCTATCCCATCGCTATGGGTGGGGAGCAAGCAAACCCTGTGGTGTTGAGCTTCCTGACAGTTTAAATTACCACAGGTTCCAACATGATTGACTTCAGGGGCAAAGGAAAGGTGTTTGTACCACACCTCTTAGACTAAATAAAAAACAGCCTGTCCTATTAAACCAAAATCAGAGGCAAGAAACAGTAAGAAACACAATTGTTTTCTCATTAATTAGAGGGGTGGAACCAGAGCAAAATTAAAGTAACAGATCTTTCAAATAACCTTTCTTGAACTTCACTTCAATCAGTCTAGTCCCTAATTATGGATCCTTGGGATGTCAAATACGTCTGACTCTTGCTTTCCACTCAAACTCCCATGCCCTTGACTGTTTCTCTCAGTAGGAGAGGAAAAGCACAACTTCTGCTGTCTCACGCTCCCGCTGGAGTCATTTTCTCTGCAATGATCCCTGCCCTGCCTCTCTCCAGTCCGGATTTGCCCCCGCAGCCTTGTGACACGATGCCTGCTCACCAGGTGCATTTTTAACTGTCCTTCAGAAATCAAGAGCTGCACCTGCTGCCTGGTCTGAATTTCCTTCTCCTTCCTTTGCTCCCTCCCTGCAAAGCAAGGTTTTGATCATTGCCTTGTTCTCTGGCTCCCAGCTTCTTTCATGTCAGTCTGAACATTCTCACAGCGCCTCTTTGTGGGTGTTATGACGTCTGACTGGAGCATCTCAATAGGACTGGAAAAATTGTGTTAACACAAGGAAATATCCTAATTATGATCATCCCCATTTCCATTCCTGCTTCTTGCGAAACTGATCCTGGGGTGACAATCCCATTCCGTTTGACACATATACACCAAACATTCAGCCAAAAGAGCATCTCTGTGAAAGAGGCTGCAAAAACGGGTTCTGAAAAATCACTGTAGGTTCTTCTTGACTTAAAGAAAGGTGTCTCATTTATTGAGACATCTGTATTCACGTCTTTTCCTGAATTTTTTAAACTTCTAAAAGCAAATTTATATCCATTTCATGAAAAACAGGGCAAAGAGTGATCTTCCTGCATGCATAAAAAAATGTAACATAAGGCTGTAAGGGTACATAGAAGAAAAGGGAGGAAACTGAGTGTACACACATTCAAAAGTTATTCACAGAAAAGCTAATATTTACTTCCAAATCCCAATTCTATTATGGCCATAAGAAAACAAACCTAGCTACAGATATCTGTGAGGAATGGCCAAGCAGCTGTGAATACCGACTGCCCACAAAGCACAGAAACACAACTCCTCCAGTCAGAGGAAATGCTGGGCTTTGACATCTCCAGAAAACAAGCACCCCAATTTCATCTTAGTAATACAAAGCAAGGGACTAAACTATTTTTACCTCAAGATTCACCCACTCTGCCATAATATTGTTCCAAAAGAGTGAAGAATTAAAAAAAAACACCTTCAAAAGTATTGAAAACCCAGAAAGTCTCTTCAGAATGTTGCAGCTCAATTATGAATTAAAATCATTCCATTATCATGCCACGCAACCGGAGCCTACTGGGGAAATATTGGCACACTACGAATTAGAGTTGTAATAATACAATTCTTGATTCCTAATACTTAAAATTTCCCCCATGGTGATTATGGTAAGAATAATAATAATAATGTGCAATAACAGTAATTAATCTAATTAGTTCATTAAAATGATGATGGCTATTAACACTATAGGTCATAAATTAAGACTAGACCTTCTCTGAACATTAATAGAGATGAAATATGTTTTCCTCTGCACAATGGACAAGGCACCAGCTGCTCCTTTGGTGACAAAAATAGCGGGATGATTATCTAGAGATGCAAATGGAGTTACTTTCACTACCCACTGTGAAGGTTGAATATCAATGACATAAAAATAATTTTTCTTCCGATGGAAAGGAAACAGTCACAGCCACTGCAGAGAGGGGAGAGCTTTTCATTTCCCAGTTCAGGGCCTCTGACCTGGCAGCACTTCCCCTGCCCTGCTATTCCTCCTTTGTCCCCTTCCTCATAAGAAACTTCCATGTGAAATGCTGTATTGACCAGGAAGCTTTTCATAGTACATTCGCTTGCTCTCCAGAATACATTTATGGTGTTTCATGCATGAGCTTTTGGGTATTCATTTCTATGCATTAACTCTACCTGTGTGAAACATCATATATAATAATAAATATATATTTTAGTCCATGGAGGTGAAAACCTTGTGCAAAGTTGCAGAAACATATGATAAATCAATTATTTATGTGCTTTTTATTGCCTCACTGGCCAGATAATTCTGTGTTCCCTGGAGCTTTAGCATTCCAATCCAGTGAACAGATTACAGCATCCATCATGAAATCCACATGCCAAACAAATATTTCTTCCATCTGCCTCTAATGTGAAATGTCACCTCTTTTATACAAGCTCTGCTATGATTCAGTCTTGAAAGAGCTCCAGATTTCCTTGCTGGAAAAGCTTTGGAGTCTAACCCAGGCCAAGGAAAATGAAACCATCAGGACAGGACATTCCAGTGCCCTGCCCACCTCTGCTCCAAGCCTTTTGAAGAACCCAAACCATCCTTCTTGAAAACAGGGAATTCACATGCAAAATATTTTGTCAGAAATGCATGTGACTGCAATCCATGCTTTCCCGGGTTTCCCAGGAAAATGTACTTGTGGAAAATGCCTCTACTGAAGCTCTCCATGGAGGTCAGCCTGGTGTACCCCAAATATCGCCTCCCTCATCCCTCCCCAGAGCCAGCTGGGAAATGACCTCCCACAGGGAACAGCAAGAGAGAGAAGAACAAAGTGGAACCTGTAGAGATTTAGCCAAATGACCGAATTTTTAGGGATCACAGACAGAAGAAAGGTCACACAAAATAAAATCCTCTCTGGCTTTGGGTCAGCAGACCTGTGGCTGACCTCGAGCCAAGTGACCATTCAGCCTGTTTACAGTTATTTCACACTGCCACAGATGAAATAAGTTATATAATATTTGTTCATTTAAACCAGCAATGGGAAAGTGCAGAGGGAAGTGTGTGTGTATTTTCCCAGGTAGTTTATAGTTAAAAGCACTTCTTTGAACTGCTTCAGCATAGCTCTGTTGTTTATAGTTAGAATTAGAGTGGAATGTACCCCAGATATGATAAGCTTGTTAACTAAACTATTTGAGTTGTTTTGATATTGACCTTGAAGAAACTAGAGAGAGTGATATCACACCAAAGGCCGAAAGACAAAACCCCAAGAAACGTGGAAAACGTGGAGAGAGGGAAACTCCAGCTTTCAGCCTCAGGGACCACCAGGTGACAAAGGAAGACAGAAAAGACCCCTCACTGACCCAGCCACGCAGCCGCAGAACGCAGCAGACCCAGAAGAAGAAATAATGTATAAAGTCGGGAGCTGGGGAGGGCTGAGGTGTGCACTGTTCGGTGCACCCCGCGCGGATTTGCTTTCTGCCGCTTGCTAATAAATCTTAAATTGATTGTAATTGAGCTCTGGCAAGTTTTTCGCCGCAATTACTTATAACAACAGAGGTTTCCGTTCTCTCATAAACAAATATTCTATTCAGGAAACACATTTGCTATCTCCTGAGTTGCATTCTTTACATATGACTGCTGGTAAGCTGCAAAAATGGGGGTTTTATTCACAGACAGACAAGGGCCTCTTGCCCACGTCCCTCCCAAAGCAGCCCTTCTGTAGCGTGGCTGCTCCCTCACCGGCCTCCCAGGTAGGTTCTTTGGGATGATAACATTTTAAATTCATTTATTTTGTAATTTTCTGCACTAACAATTGAGGCTAACGTCAGTTGATACAGACATGAGCAAACCAGAAACGTGACCAAACTCTAGTATCTCCCTACCCAAAAAACAACAGGATAAAAAGAAATAATCTAAAAACTTGTAAGGAATTACAACAAAATTACACTTCAGCTGGGAAATGGCATCTGATTTTGCTTTCAAGTATAAACCCAGAGAAGTCACGAAACAGGTAACTCTCGGAGTATGAAAATTAGTTTGAATTTGTGGAAGCTGTCTAGGCATGGATTTATTTTTGTTTAATATGCAACTTCAGTGGCAGTCTTAAGTTAGGAAAAAAATTGTTATTTTCTGTGCATTTTTAAAGGAAATAATGAATAATTCAATTTTAAGGAAGGAAGCATAGGAACAATTGACTCAATCTTTCCTTTCCACTGTATTATTTATGCCGGCCTTTATTTCCATAAGAGATAAACCTCTCTTTAAAGAACTAATACTTCTGGAACAATTGTTTTTAATTACAAAATCTCAAAACATTTTCCTGGGACTGAATCTCATTTTGTGAAATAAGCTTGATAAAAAATATAAGAAATTACCAAAAGAAGCTTAACATTTGAATAACATTCAATAGCAATTTTGGCCAAAGTGTTACAGACTATTAGCATTTTTTGTCCTGTGAGCTGCTCTATTTACAGGAAGAAAATGCTGGTCTGTGGAAGGATCTAATGAAAAACAGGGGGAAAAATCCCAACCTCTGAAAAAACACAGAATTTTAAAGTATTCTGCTCTATGCCCTCATTTTCCTTGGCCTTTCCCTTCTCAGAACCTGGGTGCTATTAGAAAGGAAAATTGAGACAGAGGGAAATGATTTCTGCTACAATTCATGATTGCTTTTCACTCTGCTTTATATTGTTCTTAATAAGCCAACTGCGGTTCATGCTCCATTTATAGTGTCCTGTAGTTCTTCCTTGGGAAGGAACACAATAACTACACGGGATAAAAAATCTCCCCCTCCCTCCAAATTATAAGCAAATTGTTATAGGTCTAAAGAGCTTGTTTCCAAAACAATGGCTTTGGTATTCATTCTTTTATTTTTCTTCCCTTTTTTTTAGGTTTTTTTTTTTGTGTTTTGGTTCATGTTTTCAACTCCTGTGGAACAATGAGAAGCAAAAACAAATATAACACTTTAAAAAATGAAAGCTGGCTCTTGCGAAATACTACCAGCCTGACAGCTTTATAAATAACATCAAATATTGCAAGGAAATAAAAACTGAGAAAATAATTGTTAGAGAATATTAAAGACAGACTGACTTAGAGGAGCAAAATTTTGTCAGCAAAACCCAGAAGTTTAAGATGACCAAACAGCCTCTTCCTCTTGTCTCACATCTTGCATTTGTAACTTCCTGGTTATTCCTGGGATTTGCACTGGTCAGCACTACTTACAAGCATACAAGAAATTACAGAACTTTGCTCAGGATCCTATTTTTAACTCTGGTATTTTATGTCTGCGCCTTCAAAAAAATACTAATATCCAGGTTATACATGGATGAGATCTAAAAATCTTACCCAGAAATACCTGTCTTCGCTGGGAGAACTTTTACCTCCCTGACACTGGATACGCAGGTGTCTCATACCTGGCAAAATGAGCTCACTGAGAGCTGGTGCATAAATAGACTTCACTGACGGGTTTGTGGTGCAGTGCCCTTGCTGATCTTATGAGGACAATGTGAAAGAAACGAACAGCAAGAGCTGCTCAGAACACCTTCCCCACAAGGATTCCTTCCTCCAGGCACACCTATCCCAGAAACGCTGCCAGCAGGGCGCCCTTTGCTCATCCTGCCCCTGCTGAGTCCACGTTTGCCTTTGCTCCACTCCCGTCAGAAAAATCACAAAAGGTTTCCTGCTGCTGGGCAGAGCTGTGTGAGCCCAGCTGGCCCAGCCCAGCGACACTGAGCCTCTGGGGCTGCAGAGGGGAAGGAGAAATAACTGCAGAGTTACATTACAGTGACTGCCACTCGCAATTCTGCTGAGAGGAGCTGAAACGCTTCTGAGCCTGTCTGGATCACCTGCATCACTTCAGATCACTCAGTGGCCCATCTCAACTACACTACACTGCTGCTGGGCAGCGGGATCAGCCTTTTTCTATCCCACGAAAAGAATATTGCCTTCAGTCAGGACTTCGACATGAATAAAACTGCAACCCCTCTCCTAAAAACTTCCAAAGAATCGGGATTTTTTAAATGCAGGTGCTCAGCAGTTTCTAAGAATCTGGGAAGGATACTCAGGGCAGGTCCCTCTGAGCATGAGGCAGTTCAATGGTCAGATTTTAACATTTTATCCTCCTGTGGAAAAGCGAAGTGGTGAGGAATTGTCATATTCCACTGCTGGAGTGCAGGGATCCTTGGCACACGAGTTCAAGGCCACAGCACGGCCAGCGCCGGCCCCGCTGGGCTCCTGCCCCAGCCCCGGGTGGCTCTGCGCTCCCTGACAGCTCAGCCCGTGCAGCATTCCAAGGAAAGTCTTCATCAGCTTAATTTCAGGGGAAGAATTCATCCTTTCCTGTCTGTAATTCCCCAGATTTTCCTCTCTGTGCTGTAGGTATAATTCCTCTTTGTCGATTCCCCACTCGCTCAGACAGAGAACACCTCTGCTTTCTAAGGACTGATTTTTTTTTGCCTAGTGATACTCATGATTAAAGTTCTGATGTTTGGCTGTCAGAATACATTCTATTAAAGAACACTGAGTATAAATTGCATTGTTGTATCACTAATGAAAGTTTTTAGAAATGAAACATTTTTGCATACAAAAAAAATCAGCATTTTTTCTGGCTTAATACCAAAACATGAGTTTTCTTTCTTGCACTAGAAATAAATAAAACAATTAAA
>VYZT01029201.1:2437-33815 GCA_013400735.1 Pomatostomus ruficeps | reverse complement strand
TAAATCTCTTTAGAGAAGAATAGTAAAGAAGTATAGTTGAAAAAATATTCTAGAAACTCCTATTTGTGACAGAAAACTAAAATATTTTGAGAAATACTAATAGCCCTGAGAGCCCTCCTATTATGGTAGACTTTATCTTCTAAAGGTACATATTCCGGAAGAAATGTACTAGTAAAAAAAGTGCTGAATGTGATAGGAGGGAAATTTTCTCTCCAAATTTGCACAGATTCAAAGAAGAGGGTGTCACAAGGGAAGTGAAACTGGAGAAGCTCTGATTTAGTGGAAGCATTAGAGAAAGGGTAGGGAATTGATTATAGAAAAAAAAAAGTCAGTGTTTCTGGAATATGCTGGAAAAGGAAATAACCAAGAGGTAGAAAGATTACAAGCAGTTTCAAAGCAATCTGTGTTTAACTAGAGCATTTTCATATTTTAAATATCAGTGAGATGTATGCCTAAAATATGTGTGTGTTAACAGTGTAGTTGGACATAAGTATTTTGTGATAATCAATACCATTTCAAAAATCACAGAAATTATTTAAAATATAAAAAAGATGGAGTGAAAGTTCAGTAGTACAAAATTCAAGGTCATGTATTTTAAAACAGTAACATAAACCTCTAGTAGGAGTTTATATCCTAGAACAGCCTAAATTCAGATATATTACTTTATCACAGAAGTGACGAACAAGTGTCTTTACTTTATGCATTTCAGTACTGGAACAAAAAATGCAATCTGACGCAAGTATAGAAGGAGGATATGATGAGTTGATTTTTTTGTAATCTTATATTCAGGCAAGCAAACTGCATTTCTTTTACTAGAAATTCTGCTACTTTCTTTTAAATGCAATGAAATATTCTTCATTTATCGCTTTTCTTCAGACTGCTGGAAAAGGGACATGTTGGCATACCAGTATGTAGTTCCCTTTTCCCTAGCTGAATAGTCAAGATTATATCCTGCTTATACTTCCTCATCATACTGATAGTGTTCATACAGTTTTGCCACTTTTGGTCTTTGTTTATGGATCTTTCTATGTGTGTTATGCTTTTTTTCTATTGTTTTCTTTCTCTTTATTTTATTCTACAGCAATAAAACATGATACATAAGACAACTACAAGCTTCAACAGAAAGAGCCATCTTCCCACTGCTACCTATCTCATTATTTCTTAGCATTCATTTTGGCCCAGTGATTTTATATTTCTGCAAGAACAGCAAATATG
Organism: Pomatostomus ruficeps; assembly: GCA_013400735.1. Classification (NCBI taxonomy): domain Eukaryota; kingdom Metazoa; phylum Chordata; class Aves; order Passeriformes; family Timaliidae; genus Pomatostomus; species Pomatostomus ruficeps. The sequence goes on along the minus strand of VYZT01029201.1, from coordinate 32,600 downwards.
ATCACCTCTTGAGTGCCATACTAACTGCACTCCTGCATGTGTTAGTAATTGCACAGACACAAACACACAAGCATTTCAAATGTAATTTGTGTGTTAGTGCACCCAGTGGAAATCATTTAGAGTATAATGTTAGGTGGTAGGAAGCTGACTTGCCACATGGGTTGGTCAAGGCCTGATACTTCCTGTCTTCATTGGGACAGCTATTAAAACTATACAATATGCAATAGCAACTGATGGAAAAGGAACCATAAAAGTTTTTTCTTCCTTAGCCTGTCACATTTCCAAAGATGTTGCAGGGTAAAAGTACTAATTAAGAAAAGGAGAGGCTGTTTAACTTCAGGCGGTATTTGACCCTCACTATTCTTTATTTTAAATCTCAATAATTAACCTGCTATTTCCCCCCGTTCTCCTGAGCTGTCTTTGTGCCCCAGCCTGGTTGCTGCTGAGATATGAAGAATAAAAATATAAAAACAAGCATGTTATCACTGGAGTTTACAGGGAAGAAAGAAAATGGGGCCAGGCTTTTCTTGTGGTGTCCATTTACTGGGTGAGAGACAACATTCAGGAACTTAAATAAAGGAAATTTTGTTTAAACACAAGAAGAAAAAAACCCCCAAGCCCAACCATTTTTACTGTGATGATGATCAAACACTGGAGCAACTAGAGAGGCTGTGAAATCTCCATCCTAAGAGATATTCACAGCCCACCTAGATATGGACCCTGAGCAGCCTCCTGTGGATGACTGACCTTATTCTGAACAGGAGGGATGGGCTAGATGACCTCTGGAGGTACTTTCTAGCCTCAGCACTTCTGTGTTTCTCTGATGGTGTGTGTGTTCAGGACTGTTTTTCCTGAAAAGGAGAAAATTGTCAAGCTCTGCTTCTGTATTTTATGCTTCTTTAATTAATGTCTCCTTCCTGTTACTTTTGCTAATGAGGCATAGTAGCACAGTAGCTGGCATGAGGTTCTGAAAACAAATATTAATCATGTGACATGTGGTATATCATTTATCCCCTTATATTTAAGGGGATAAATGACACAATGTAAATAATCTCTAACTTATTAGCTAGTTTCTAACATTTATTCAAAATCCTGACAAAGTGTAAGTTATATGCTTTGCTGGTGGAAATCATAATAAAAAAATTGTCATATCACAAACAAGTCTGTGAATTACTTGTAGCAAATATTTCATGGGAATTAAACCTCTCTACTGATGGGAAAAAGGAAAAAAAAAACCCAGAGAAAAAATTGACGATACTTAATAATTGTTCTAGTTTAATAAATGTTACAGCCCCAAATTGGGTAAAATAAGTTTTTCAGTTTCTTTATGAGATTCCACATAGAGCAATATTTTGACTGCATTTCATTTACACGCACAGACAGTCCTGAAGTGTCTCATTTTGCATGTCAACTCAGCTGATTTTCCACCCACACTTCATTACTTCTGCTGTATAATGTCACTTTTATGATTTTGCTTAAAGTAATAGCTATAGTTGGATAACAGGAGAAAATGGTGCTTTCCACCTCTGCTAATTATATTTTTTGCTTTGTAAAGACACCATGAATATTTTACTGTAATATTTAGCTCTAACTTATATACAGCAATATGTATAAATTGCACACAAGATTCTAGATATAAATGGTAAATGCACAATATTTATTTTTATAGTTAACTTATTTTTTAGATCAAGGGAGATGTTCATTTTCAAACAACATTAGTCTCATTTATCTCCATCATGTCCTTAATGTTATAAGATGTTACAGCCACATTACTGGCTCCTGCAGGCCTGTATCAGCCTTTAGCTACTCAGGCACATTATTAGATTGTCAACATAATTCAGACATCTCATATAAAAAGAGCCAACCCACTGGCTCCAGTTCTTTGTAAATGTATATGCCTGATTTAATACCTTTAAATTTATCGAGTGTTCTTTTTGATTTTGGCTACACAGACACTACTTGGAGAATCTTGTTTAAGGCTGCTAAAATACTAAGAAAGGTAGCACTTAGCACAAGCTCTTGTTATTGGCATATACTGTGCTATTCTGGTACATCACTGCACAATACCTGGATGAAGAAGAAAACTCACAGAATATTTTTGAGACAAAAATAAAGAAGTATTTTGAGGTGACTTTGGCTAACTCATATAACTTTTTAGAGCATTCTGATTTTTTCAAGAAAGCTATCCACTTTTTGTAGGATTTAATACCATAAAAGTGGGGGGTTTTTTTAATGTCCTAGTTAATTTGTGCTTTAAAAAGAAGATATTTGAAAAAAAGAAAATTCAGGACAAATTTGGTTGTGAAAGAGTAGCCAGAGACAGGATGGATTCTTTTCAGAGTGTCTTCTCATATACTTTTCAAATAAGTAATTTGGACCCTCCCTCTGCATAAATAGGACAAACATTCAACTGTTCTATTAGTTTGGGGTTTTTTTATTTTTTTGTTTATGCATTGAAGTACAAAAAAGCATTAATCACCAATGTCCAAAGACAGAAAGGTTATCAGTAGAACACCTTGTATAATTGCAGGAAGCTGAACTATACCAACTCTGACGCAAAGCAAGATATTTCATTGGAATTCAGTGTATTTTCACTTCTTAAAATTTCTCACTAAAGTAAATGAGATAATACTAAACACAGAAAACACAGGACATCAGCAAATCTCAGTAACTCGTTTTCCAAAATATTATTCTTGTGATTTGCTGTGTATCCATATCCACACATACACAATTTCAATGTCAAACATAAGATGTACCAAACACTACTGTTAAATTTTCTCAATCAAAAACATTAACTTTTTGTGGTCATTGTAGCAGCTTTTTCAATCAAGTCATTGAAAGTGCAGAAGCTTCACAGTCATGGTTGAATATTTCTGTATTTTGCCTATATATAAATGTACTGTTTAAAAGGGAAAGATTTATGCAAATTTGCTACATGTTATATATTAGGCAAAACTATATACCAATTAGTCATATAAGCAAAATACTTATTCACCTCCCAAACCTCATTTCCAACTACTGTAATGATGAACAGATCGATCATGCAACAGAACTGAGTAGATACTTTAAATCCATCTAGCTTTAGCATCTGGAACTGAAGCCAGTGAGCTAATAAATGAGCTAGTTTCAGGAAAAGATGAGTGTGCCCAGAATCTTAAAAACATTGAGCAGGTGCTAAGTGTAACAGGATAAGACAAAGCTAAATCCTCTTCCAAAACCTGCATTTTTTTGTGGAATGTCATAAAATTCTCTGTATTGCCATAATTTTCTCATGCAGTCTAGATGGAAAATGGATATGAAAAGAACCCAAGCAAACAGCCTAAAATTTAAAATCCAAAGTTTTTGCTAGGTTTCTATCCCTTGGGCACTCTGTCCACGTACAGTATTGTAAGCAGCTTTTTTTTTTGTTGGGATTTTTGGGAGGGGAGTGGGAGTATGACAGCAATCATTCCAAATCTTTGTAACTTAAAAATGTCTTTAATACTGATTCTATTATCTCGACCCCTGCCAAGGGCACACCTACTATCCTGTGCTTTTTGTCAACATCTACCAAAAGCTGACATTAGCTGTGTTAGTATTTTTGGTAGAAATATATTGGTTAGCAAAGATTCTGATTTACTAAAGCCATTAAGTGTATTATTATTCCTTAAAACTCAGAAACCTTTCTTTTCTGAACAAACAAGACAAGAAGAAAATTTGTTAATGTTGTCTGTCTCAGGAGCCAAGAATACCATTTGATCCAAGCTAATCCAGAGAGTTTATGCTGTAGTATTTACTTTTACTTTGTTTGAAACATAAAATTTGTTTGAAACTTCACAGTATTTTATTTAGTCTGCCTCCACCCCCAAAAAAAATTTTTTTCACAGTCACCAGTATATGATCATTTTATCTATGGCAAAAAGGAGAAAATAGTTTTTCTGCATCTATTTTGGCATTTAATTTGATCAATTAAATTAATGGATAAATCTAGTCATCTAGACCTAGCTGCAGGCATCTAAAACAAATGTGATTTTTTTTAAAGAATATCAGTGAAAAGTTCTGTTAAGAAGAAAATTGTAATTTGTAAAGAGGAAGATATACCAGGGTCAGTTACAATAAACATCTCTGCAGGATAGAAGCAGCATAACAGCTTGAACATGTTCTCAGTAGCAGGTGTTTCAACAAGAGGTGACATTTATTTGGGAGCCCATGACTCAAGAGAATGACGCTGTTAGGAATAATACACAAAAGTGCCTTTATGGAAAGTATGAGATTATTAATATTGCAGATGAAGACAATAAAAGCATGTAGATGTCAATTTGGACTTGCTTTTCTACATTATGTACAATGTTGCAGGTTCAAAGTTATTTCCTAATGGATTAACTCAACAAAAACCTGTGGGTCTTTGCCTTTCAAAGAAAATTTTAAAACAAACAGATATCATTGAGTGGGAAGAGAACTGCCTATAAAGCAATGTAAAATGCAGCTAATGAAAAGTAGTCTTTTCCTAGCCATTCTGCTGGCTGATTTCTCTGCAGGTACAGAAGAAAATGCCTGTCAGGACTCCATCCCCAGCTGCTTAATAGATCTGAAGTGATACAGTTTACCAAAGGGGACATGTCCATTAAAAAAGACGAGGAAGCTTCAATTCATGATGAAAATGCATTACATAGTGACTAAGCTCTCAAACTATAATTTTAATATCATCGTTGCAATTTAGGTGAGTTTTCATCTTCCAATCAGATTTTTTTGTCTTACAGATAGTGACATGCAGCATACTGAAAGTTTAGTAAGTAAACAAAAAAAAAAATCTATACTTTGCATGATATTTTACAGCCTGGAAGATGTAAAGTAGGCTAGAGATCTAGAAATAACATAGAAAAACCCTTATATCAGTGATAGAAGTATGTGGGATGAAAATTTTTCTCTAGATAACACAAAAGTAGGTCCACCTGGCACTCTGCAAGATGCTGCCAATTACACTGACTTTTAAATATCATTTATAAATGAAAGTTTGACCTTCACATTTTTGCAATATTAATTAAGCTTTTCCCAGGGAGAGTAAAAGAAGATCAAATGCATGAAGAGGAAAAGAGAGCATTCTTATGATGCTCAAACTCATTGTGAGGTAGAAAGCATTTTTTTAAGAGGGTGGGGGACTGGTCATTGTAGCAAATTATGAGAGAAAGTGAAGGATTTTTGGTGCTTTCAAGTCAGTTTGGTTCCTTTCAGAGAGAAGTGTTTTATCCAAACACATGTTAGAAGATTCATTGACAAAATAAACTGGTCACATAATATAGTTTATGCTATGCAGGAGGCAAATTAAATTACCTGATGTTCTCTCTTAGATGTAGTATCTGAGGGCCTGTTAATGAGTGATACAGAAAGATTTAAAAGTTCAGAAGAGTAATTAATCATCTGTAGATAGATAAACAGGCATAAAACTACCATTTTAATTACTCTAAAAGTAGTTTGACAGTTGTCCCTGATTTTCCATTATAGAAATAAAAGATTGGATAAAGATTGTGCAGCCTTGATTTCAAAAGGAATGACATTTTAAAATGGGAAGCAATTAATAACTTCTGAATGAAGCTACAAGTGAGGCTCATAAAACTGACTGGTGAGTTTTTCTTCCCCATTAAACTTCTACACTGTTTCACATGGGTAGTTGTTAATGACTCAGTGCATTCAAAAATTATCAGAATTTTAGTTAATATACTTATTCCCGAATTTTTACTTCATCAGGTATTTCTTCCATGCTTGAATATCATACCTTTGTAGACTGTTCTTTAAGAAATATTATTCATGTGTTTCTTCCACAGTCATTTGTCACACCTACCATAAGTTCTTAATAAATGATAGGTGTATATAAATATTTATATAGAGAAGCTACATTTCAGAATAATTATTTGTAACCTTTATTATCAATAGCCAATAGAAATCATAGAATCATGGAATCATAGAATGGTTTGGGTTGGAAGGGGCCTTAAAGGTCACCTAATTACAACCCCCTTGCCATGGGCAGGGATGCGTTTTCCTAGATAGGATTGCTGAGCTCTCCATCCAAGGGTGAGGACAGATCTAGTTAGAGAGGATAGGCAGCATTGATAACAGAGTCTTAGCAAAGGCAAGGGGAGAGATGGAATCCTGACTCCTCAGTCTCTTCGGAGGGTGGAAAAATCTTAATTCTGCTGTTGTTAAATTTCCCATTTGGGGATTCCTTTGTAAATTTGAGGTGCTTAAAATATCAAATTATAAAGTGGTTTTCATTAAATTGATGTTCATTCAACTTACATTTTTAGGAACTGGAACTAAGAATGCCTCTAACTGATACTGTAACGGCTAAATAAAATTCAGCTAACAGAGTTAACATAAGATGAAAGACCTTTTTTGCTGGCAAAGCCTATTCGGTTGTTACAGATTATGGAGCTGCAAGTAAAAGTGGCATTGTATGAGCAGCACAATAGTCTAGTAATATTTCTGGTTTTACCAACTACTATATATATTTAATGCATACATACTTATTTATTTGTTTTGTGTCTTCATTCAAGTTTATAAAATATTTTAAATTTTAAATTTAAATTGAATAAAGATACTGGCAGTGTTGACCCTGGTACCAGTCAAGGAAGACTTGTCGCTGACCACTTGACTGCCCGGAGGCCAAGAAGGCGACTTGCTAGCAAGTGTCCCAGGAGCAAGACAGTCTGCAGTTTCGCAGCATGGTGGAAGCGCCTGGTGGGGCAGTCTGCTCTCTGGCTCTCAGTAGAGCTGGCAGCAGTCGGTGTAAACAGTAGTGAAGACAGACGTGAAGGAGGAAAGAGGGACTCTTTGTAGCAACAACCCAAGTCTTTATTCCTTACCCCAGAGGGACAGGAGAAGTACAGAGCAAGGATCAACAGCTACAAAAGACCGCTGGAAAATCGTTACATGGGTTCTTATACTGCAAGTAAAGGGGCAGAACAAGGGGATAAACCAATGAGGGAGTGACAAATAGTGACAGGTACCCAATAAGAGGATTCGTAAGGAAGGACAAATTCAATCAGTCCAATGGGGATTACAGGAGAACAGAACTTTCAAGAACTAATTGAATAAACATGAAGGTAGGGAGGTGCAAGAGAGGAGACATAACTTATGATTGACAACTCAGGGCTGTAGTCGGTTCCTCGGGACCACCTTCAGGCTTGATCTCTGACCCACTGTCCTGGGCAGGAAAATCAACCCATTGAATATCTTCGTTAATTCCAAACCCGAAGGTCGGTTGGGCCACCGCCACAAAGACTGACCATAGTAACTGACTTCACAGTCAGTTATCCACATGCACTGTTTTTCTTCTCTTCGCCAACTAGTTGAATCAAAAGTTATCAGGTTGTTCAGACACAAGTTGGCCTTGTTAAATCATGCTCATTGTCCACAATTGTTCGTGAACTGGATTGTGGCTTGTCGTGTACCTTATCATTTATATATCTCTTCATAGATAATTTATTTCATAGTTTTTGCAGGAATGGGGCTGAAGCTGTCCAGTTTACAGTTCTGTGGATCCTCTTTTTTGCCTTTGCCTAGACTTGAGATTTACAAACAGTCGTCAGGAATCTCCTCTGATTGCCATGACCTTTCAATATTAGTTAAGAGTAGTCTTGCACTTGACATTGATCAGCTTCATCAACACCCTCAGATATATCCCATCTGATCCAATGCACTTCTCTATGTGAAATTTCTTCAAATAATTTCTAATGTTTTCTTTCTCCACTGTGATTAACTTCTTTGCTCTCACAGATTCTGTCTCTAGTCCTAAGGAGGCCCAAACTTACTAACAAAAATAAAGGAAAAATTTCACATTGAATGTATCAGTCTTTTCTTATATTTTGTCACTGCGTATCTGATTCCAATGAGCAGTGGAACTACGTTTTCTTTATCTTTCCTTTTGCTTCAATTGTGTTATAGTATCCCTCACTGTCCTTCTCATCCTGTGTGAGTTAAAACTCTGAGATTTGTCTTTCCTTGCTCCAATTCTATATCCTCAATCACTGTCTCTATACTACTCCTCGATAGCTCATCCCTCCTTCTACATTCTGCCCACTTTCTTTTTGTATTTGAGCTGAGTCAGGAGCACTTTGTTCATCAGTGCTGGCCTTCTGTCATGACTGTAACTCTCTGCAAGTTGAATCACACTGTTCTCGTGCATCAAGAGGTCAGTTTAAATATCAAGTAGTTCTCCTGGGCCTCTTTGCCCTTCAGGGCACTCTTCTACAGGATCCTGCCAAGCAGATTCTTAACAAGCCAATATGTGTTCTCCTCAATTCCAGGCCTATAATTCTACTATTAGTCTTAATCACTTCTCTCAGGGTTTTAAACTTCACAGTCTTGAAGTATCTCCTGTCAATGCTGAATTCAGCCTTCACAGCTCTGACTGTACTTTCTAATTCATAGTCACCAGCAGGGAACAGCTGGCTTGTTGATCCTCTGTTTCATCAACATACTCCAGAATTCTGAATCGCATTACCAGGTTGCCTTTTCAAACATTAGCAGTGTAGTTAAAGTCCCCCACCAGTTCCAGTGCCTGTAATTAAGAGTCTTTCTCCAGTTGTAGTGAGGTTTGTCTACTTCTTTCTTGATCCTTGACATGTGCCATGATGTCTCCAGGTTTCATCTGCCTTTTGATCCTTAGCCATATAGCCTCAGCTGACTGTTCATTTGTTTGCACACATTCAAAACCCATCCTTTGCCTAGAGTGTAACCTTTCCATGCTATCTTCTCTGTCTTTCCTAAAGAGCCTAAATCAAACTACAGCAATCTCCATTCACAGAATTAAAGAATCATTTAGTTTTGGGAAAGACCTTTGGGAAAGATCATCAAATCAACACTGTCACATCCACCACTAAACCATGTCCCAAAGTGCCACATTTACACTTCTATTGTATAACTCTAGAGATGATGACTCAACCACTTCCCTGTGTAGCCTGGTTTAATGCTTCCTTATCCTTTCTGTGAAGTTTTTTTTCTCAAAATCCAATCTAAACTTCTCCTTGTGCGACTTGAGTCCCGGGGATGGTGCTGTTTCATCATCTCTTTTTAATCTCAAAAGGATAATAGCTGCTGCAACTCTGCACAGACTTAGAAGTCCTTCTTGTTGTTTCCCAAGCTTTATGACTTAGCATATGGGCAAATGGGATAGTCCCTTAGGCATGAAGCTTTCACAGCAGGAGCAGGAGAACTTTCTGCATTATGCTGAGCCCTAGGGAGTACCTCCTTTTGTCTCTTGAATTACCATTACCATCCTCAAATGAATCTAATTAAAAGCCCTCCTCACTAGGTTAGCAAGTCTGTTGGCAAAAAAAGAGGAAAAAAAATGGTCTTGACTCACTTTGCATCTTCCTCCTGCCTTTTTCCTCACTAGAAGTCCTTACTTTTCAGATGTGATTCCACACTCCTAAAATATGAAATCCTGCTTCAGCACCAGCCATGCAACCAGGGTTTTCCTGCAGTGCACTTTAAACTAAGCTTTTCCCCTTCACTAGCAAGACCAAGAACGCTGCCTGCATTCTGATGCTTTTCATTATCACCCCAAGGCCCTTGGTATCATTCATGATATGCTAAAGGTCTCCCCAATAGCATCATTTGTCTCTGTACGGATCAGCAACAAGGCATAATAGCTTGCAGACTGAATGAGCCTCAGCAGTTTCTCTGCAACATTCTAGACCTGAGCCTCTAGCAAGCAACAAATATGCCAAGAGAAAAAAATCAGTTGTGTTTCCATCCCCTGCAGATGTTAATCACCAACAGCTGGCAGCCACTGCCTACATTTGGGGCCAATAATTTATTACAAAAAAAGGTTATTTCTATGTATAGATGCAGGTATGTACTGTTTGCAATTGTAGTGGCATTTTTGGTAAAGAGAATAGGAGATCAGGAGTCACAGCCCATTATTTAGAACTTAGAGCTTTCAGCTTTCAGAGCTGTTTTGTTTTGTTTTGCTTAAATTTGTTACCTTCCTCTATATTTCTAAGGAGAGAAAACACTCAAGAAGTAGTGTTGAGCTGTGGGAGCTGCCTCTTCCCTGAGTTAATTGGTTGCTGTTGGACAGCTGCTCTGCAGCTCTCTCCTCTTAGGGAGCTGAATTGATTGCTGTGTCTCCTAGTAGGTAGGCACAAGACAAGTTTCTACTTCACAGAAAACACTACAATAATTTGACTCTTTCACTGGAAGTCCCCGCAGAGATACTATGAAATGAAAGAACTTAGAGGAAGAATTATCCTCTCATCCTGCCTTGAATCAAGCCCTCAGGTCTGGGAAGTAGGTTAGAAGCTGCATGAGGACTCTTTTATCCTCAGGCTTATGCTGCATCTGTTCAGTGAGGGGAATAACTTTTGAGTGCTCTTTTAATTCTTCCAATAGGGACTTAACTATTGAAGGCTCCATATTGCAATATTGTCCAGTAAAGGTTTCCCAACTGGGAAAAATATTCCTTATCCTTATTTTAGTATAAACCTATTCTTTCTAGCATTGGATCGGAAGATTTCTGATACAGCTTCAACAAAAGGGTTATTATTTTCCAGTTCAACACTACTTAAAAATTCTGGGCAAAACTTTAATCCTGTCTATAGCTGCTTCTGGGTAAAGCTTTAATACTGTCCATAGCTGCTTCCATTCATATTCTTGAACATCCTTATATAGTTCTTGATTTTCACTAATTCCTGAACTCATCCAAAGAAATGAAATTAAATTAATATCTTGACGGGGGACAAGGGGATCCCTTCACTCTCTCTCTTTCTCTCCCTCACCCCTCTTCAGCCTCCATCCAATCTTTTTCTCTTGTCCACCCTTTGTTACTTATTATAGTGGAACTAATCAATCATATGTCAAAAAGAGGCTGCAGAGAAGTGCAAAACATGAGCAAGAAAGCTAATATTTATATTTTTTTATAAATTTTAAATATTTTAATATTTGAAATTTTCAGAATTAAAAAAAAATCCAGGTTTTTTTCCTCCTACTCAAAAAAAATCCCAAAAAAGATAAAGTATTTAAGAAATGGGGGACAGTTATCACATGAGGTCATAACACTTGAAAGAAGAAATGCTAAGCTAAACTAACAATCATTATTCTAACTTAGGAAATTCTAGAAACTATGTTGATTAATCTAGATAGAAAAACACTTGGGGGAAAAAACCTAGATGCTTTTAATAACTTTTTTAATCAGTGCTCTTAAAATTTACTTTTAGTAGATATAGATATATATAGATCTGGGAGGTTTGCTACTTGGAAATGTGGAAATTGAAGTACTTGGCTGAACTAGTCCTCTGTAAAAAGTCTGAGCAGCAAAGAAACGATCAGATACATAACCTTTTCAAATCAAAATACTTCAGCTTTGTCTATGGAATTTTGCAACTGCATTCAAGGTAACAATCAGAAATAGAACTTGTCTGAAATAAATAGTCAAAGAAACTCTTCTATTTTACCTAGGAGTTAAAATACTTTAATGCAAGCATTACTAAAATGAAGCAGTGTGGAAAATTCAGCAATGATCAGATTTCATTTCACTTCTTACTAAGAGCAGGGAACACTGGACACTTTTTATATAGGTTTTCCTATCAATGAGGCTTGTTCATCTTTTCTCAGAGGTGCTTCAGAAAACAATTTCAACATATGTCCATAAGAATAAACTTTGTCTTTATTATCTTATGAACAATATGTGCTGCCTATTTTAGACATTCTGGCAATGATAATCCTGAATAAGTTCCTAGAAAGTGTTAGGCTAGAAAGTGAAGATGAAGATTACAGGTTTGTATTTACTTGTCATAAATGAATCAATAAAACAGAGATGACTGTTTAGATCAGGTAAATGGATGCCAGATGAAATCCTATCACCCTGTAAATACTGTAATTTACCGATATGCCTACATATCCCCTGCAATAGTTCTTAAAAAGGGAAAATCAGAATAGAATAACATCCTTAATATTTCTGTCAAACAGATATAAGGAGTGCCAATCAAGAAAGCAATTATGCAAATACAGAATTAAAACACTAGCAAATTTAAGTCAGGAAGTCCCAGAATTATTTCTCTGACTCAAAACTCTTTGTGTGTTAGTGCTTTATTCCTTACTAGTTTGAACTAGAAAAAGACAGCAAAAACATAAAGTAGAAATATAGCATTTTAATGCCTATAACAAAATGTGTGATGAAACTAAATGGACATGCAGAATTTATCCTTGATACTGTATTTACAGATCCTGGGCTATTGGTATCAGTGGGAGTTTTGCTGCGAATAGAGAGCTGTGTGCAGCTCCTTGTATTAGATTGATAGCAGGAGCAGACAAATGCTATTTAACCACAGGAGGTTTTGCTTGTTAGCTGAGATGGAACAGCAAAACAGAAGCTAAAAGAGGTAGATGAATTAAGCTGCGAATAAATTTCAAAAATCATCTGTTCATCACTTTTCTGTCATTCTAAATTTTATAAATCCTAGTTTCCATTAAAAGGTTATTTTTTGTGGTATTGTTGTTATTTTCCGCCCATACTCCTGCTCCCTGACCCAGTCCTTATTTCAATAAATATTTTTTAAAAATTTTGGCTGACTATTTACACAAATAAGGAGAGAACGTCTACCTTGTGGTCTGTTCTGGTAACCAGCCTAGAGGAAAGTATGATTCAATAATTCCTGTGAATAGAATAAATTCCTTGTTATTATTTTGTAATAAGCAATGAAGGATACATGATAAAAAAAATTTCACCCACATTCTATAATGTTATAAGAAGTTAGAGGCTGAAAGGTTTTTCCAGAGAAGTTTACCTCTGTTAAGAGCTGAAAAAGGGTTGGAGATAAGGTGTTGCATTATTTTGCAGAATCACAGAATCATTTAGGTTGGAAAATACCTCTGAGATCTTTGAGTCCAGCCTTTATAACTCATCACCACCTTTACAACTGGACCGTAGCACTAAGAGCTGCATCCAGTAGTTTCTTAAACACCTCCAGGGATGGTGACTGCACCACTTCCCTGGGCATTCCACTGAAATGTTTAACAACCTTTCTTATGAAGAAATTTCTCCTGATGTCCAGCCTGAACCTCCTCTGGTGCAGCTTGAGGCCATGTCCTTTTGTCCTGTTACTAATTGCCTGGGAGAAGAGGCTGACCCCCACCTTGCTACAACCTCCTTTCAGGCAGTTGAAGAGTTATAAGGTCATCCCTGAACTGCCTCTTCTCCAGGCTAAACACTCTCAGCTCCCTCATCTGCTCTCCATATGACTTATTCTCTAGACACTTCACCAGCTACATTGTCTTTCTCTGGACTCATTCTAGCACCTCAATGTCTTTCTTGAAGTGAAAGGGCCAAAATTGGATATCCTCATGCATCAGAATTAATTAAATAAATAAATTAAGGAAAGAGAGTGCTCAACAAATTATCTGCAATCTACAGCCATCAATTAGTATGAATCAGTTTAAAGTTGTTCCGTTCCTGGGTTGAGTTAAGAAATAAGTTAATTGTTTGCTTGCATAAAGCTCTTGGAAGACAAACCAAGTTGCCTTTTTCACTTTGGAATTTACCTACCTCTGTAGTATTAAACTGCCAGACTGTACTTTCCCCATTCTCAGCTCCATTACACAAGGATGAAGAATTAGTGGTCCTGACAGTAAGTAGCTGTTGACCTTTTTCTTCCTCTGGAATCTCAATTCCAGAGGACCAAGCCAATGAAAATTGGCTCCTATTCTCTGCCTGCCCCAAGACAGCACTCTATTTTTCAGAAGGTTTGAAGTATTCTGAAGTATTTCTTCTCAAGAAAACAGATAAAGACAGATATCAGAAATCCACCAGATGTAGACCCTTGGAAGTGTCCCTATGGTGAAAAGTCTGCTGGTAGAAAAGATTGGACAGCATCCAAAATAAGCCAACTGCTGAAAAATATGGATAGTCACAGAGACAGGAAGAGGGCTTGACCAGGGTAGATGTAGGTTACAATAATTCACTGCCAAGAGCTGAGCCTCACAACTGAAATGTCAAGCACTGCAGATAGTGCTGTTATGGGAAATTGTAATAAACTTTTTAAGAAGACATATGGAAATGAAACAAATGTTAATAGATTCATCTAGCTCGGGGGAAGTCGTGCTTCTTGTTTGTTTCATCATTCTGTCCACCTTTCTCTCAGCTTTCCTCCTCTCACAGTTTCTGCCTCCAGGCCACTGAGTCTATAAACAGGAACAAGGTCATCAGTAAAATACAATTTAGCTCTTCTGAGAGCCTGATAATTAGTGTTTACATTATTGAAATGGAATGGGCTGAATTTATTGTTGGCGGTGTATTCTGTGTTGACTACAACAAAGTCAGCTTCATCTGTCACCTTGCCGAAAATCCATCATCCTGGGTGAGTAAATACTAATACTCCTGCACTGTTATTAGCTAAAAGAAATCAGTGACTCCTGGTTAATATATGTAAAGAAAAAAAAAACCCAAACCAAAACACAACCCCCCTGCCCTCATCACTCCTTTCTTTGCTGTCTTCACTGACTGAGAGAAGCTCTTATGGATTGTGATTCCACATTTCCCATCCCCTTTGCACCACACAGCACAGTATGGGGGGATGGATGCCTGTGACATTAACTTACAACTGATCTCCTTGTCTTTATCACAACTCAGATGCTTTCTCATCTTATTTTTTTATCTCTGTCCTATTGAGGAAAAGAAGTTAGAGAGTGACTGGGTGGGCATCTGGCAACCAGTCAAGGTCCTACGTAACACTGTATCATTATGTATGCAATATACACATTCCTATATACATTACTAGGATTAATTGACAAAGTTTCCATCCTGAAATTATATGTAAAGATGCTTGAAAAATTATATGATGAGTTCTGGAGACTGTGCTGAAAATAGTTTTAGGACAGAGAGTGTGAAAAGGAGAGACAGGAGAAGGAAAAACAGAGAGATAAATCCGGTAAAAAAGCAGGAGTAGACTCCACTACAGCACAAAATCATCAAGATAAAAGCCAAAGTATGGAACCTGGGGGGAGCATGTTTACAAAAGCAAGGTAAAGCAGAAAAGTTGAACTTGCTTCTTTGATTCCTCCTTTAGTAGCTATACTTACCAAGGTCACCTGACCTTACTGTCATGAATTCCAGCTTCTAATAACAACAATCTGCAAAAATCACTACTTTTTGCTAGCCACTGACTCACTATTTTTGGCCTAAAGAGGGAAAACTCACACAACGTTCTCAGCAGTATTACTGTTTGATAATCTTGCTCTCCTACACAAATAATATGAAGATTGTTTCTTAGAAAGTATTTGCAGAGTTCTAGGTGTTATTTTTAAATTTGTAGGCTTTCTTTTTCCCTCAGCAACTGAATGAGAATGAGGCCAGGGCTTTCACTCCATGAATTTGGTTTCACATTATTCCCCACACTGCATTCCTTTTCATAACAAGAAAATTTCTTTAAATCATTCTCTTCCATACAGGAGACATTCTTATCGCTAGCATTTCTTTTGAATCAGACAGGGGCCCATATATAGTAAAGTTTTAACTCGCTTTCTATATTGTGTACCCTTACCTTATCACTTGCCCTCTTAAAATGTGCCAGCCTCAGCTTTAGAAATAAGGATTAAAGTGGAAAGCCAACTTAGGTCTTTTTCTGGAAGGTAAATCAGTATTTAGAGAAATGAGTAGAGAAGCTTCCAATTCTAAATGTAGCTATTCTGAAGGGGAACAAAGAAAACCACTCTCAACTCTTATATCTTGGTTAAATCCAGATGCACAAAACAAGAGTTCTGGGTCACCCTTATATCAGTGTCAAATAGTGAGTTTCACAGTGAAAAACAAACAGAAAACAACAAAGGCGAATGTAAGCAACCAGAATTTTTATTTTGGTTTGGTTTTTTCATATATACTTTTGCTCACTTGGAGAATCTTATCAACAGTGAAGTAGGCACATAATTTAAAGTGCATACTGTACTTCAAGTTGAAACAACACTGAACACTTATATTTTCCATGTATCAATTTCCGTAGGAACTTTAATTTTAACTGAGTAGTTTTTCAGAGAGTGGCCTCATTGAACTACAATTGAAATTCCTATATTAATGCGTCTCTTTTCCCACTCCCTTCCCCCTATCTACCAGTCACAGAGATCTGCTTTGCTTTTATGAGGAAAAAAAGTGTATTTTATCCCTAGAGCCTTTGCTCTTCCTGAGTGAAATAACCAAAAGCAAATTCTCTTTTCCTGTTGAAAGCGCTGTTTGGTGGTAACACCATGAAGATTACAATTCATGTCGAAAAATTGTCTTCCAGACTTAAAATGAATAAGTAAAACCTAAGATTTTAACATATAGGGCCAGAAATCTTTTAACTAAGTATCTCTGAAGCACTAGAAACCCACGTGTACTTTGAAAAGAGAAACCTAAGACCTCAGAAAACAGCTAAATATATGTCAAAAGAACATTACATATATGGGTAGAAAATATTCACAGCTAGCCTGATGAAATCCCAGTCAAGGAATATAGTCAACAGTCTATACTAGCTGGAAAGACACATTACCAAAATATCACACATCCCTAGTTATAAGTGATAAAAGGTATTCAAGTCCTCTTCCAGCATCTTTATTAAAATACCGAGGTCCAGTATCCCTCCTGTACAGCTACAGCAGGAATGCTTCTCCAAGGCCGCTGTCTTCATATGGTGGCTGCTTCTGGAGACCCCCATAGGTATTTGCCTGACTCTAACCAGTGCATGCATCTTCAGTAGTTCTGTTTAATAATCTTCAAACAACATTCTATTTCTACTTTAGATTCAGTTTTGGTTTATTTTTTGTTCATTTTATTTGTCTCCTGTTTGATCTCAGCACCACTTTTTGTGAGTATTCATTCCTGAGGGAATGTTTTTCTCCCAGTGTTGTGGTTTTAGTAGTGGGGAGGGGGCTATAAAGATAGTTTCTGTGAGAAGCTTCTAGAATTCTTTACTATTTCCAGCAGAGCTAATTTTAGATAGCTCTGAAGATGATGGACATGCCACTGGCCATGTTTAGGCTAATTAGAAAGGTTGGTTACGTTTTGTGATGACATATTTAAAGAAAAATCAAAACAAAGTGTGGACACAGCTGCTTTTAGTTAGAGAAAGAGGAGGATATGAGAAAATGTGAAAGACAACAACATGGAGACACCAAGGTCAGTGGAAAAGGATGGGGAGGAGGTGCTCTAGGCTCTGGAGCTGCAATTCTTCTGCAGGCTGTGGTGAGCCCATGGTGAGGCGGGGTGTCTCACCTGCAGTCCATGAGATTCATAGGGGATGCAGAGCCACCCGCAGTCCATGGGTGAGGTGCCAACCTTGGAGTGGGGAGATGGCAGAAGCCACAGCAGCCATGGACGCCAGAAGAAGCCGCAGTAGCCGTAGATGCCAGAAGAAGCCGTAGCAGTTGCAGCCCAGAGAGAGACAGAGACTGAGATAAAAGTCCTGTGGTTTGTGGAGGAGGTGACCACGCTGGAGCGGGTGGATGTCAAAGGAAACTGCAGTCCATGTGGGAGACCCGGCTGGAGAGAGAGGGGCCCCCTGCTTCCATGCTGGAGCAGTTTGTCGTTGGAGGACTGCATCCTGTGGATGAGTAAAACCCACGTCATAGAAGTTAACAGAGAACTGTCTCTTCTGGGAGGAACCCCACGGCAAATGCAGAGGAAAAAAATCTCCTCTCCCTAAGCAGGGGAAGAAGATCTTGGAAATGGACTGACTTGAACCCCCACACCCTGCCCCCCTCGCACTGTTGGTGAGAGGGAGGAAGGGGTGGGGAGTGAAAAGAATGGTGTCTTTTAAAGGTTTAGTTTACTTCTAATATCCTCCTTCTAACTCTGGTAGTAATAAATTTCACCTTACAACTTAAGTTGAGCCTGGTTTGTCCTTAGAGCATTTTCTCCTGCTTCTTTATCTCAACTCATGGACCTTTGGGTTAACTCCCTGGGGTTTTCTTTTCCCCTCTCTCCTTCCCTCCTCTGCCCAGCTGTGGCAGGGGAGGGAAGCAGTAAGCGGCTGCCCTGGGTGCCTGGCACTTAGCCAGGGTCAAACCACGACACCCAGGAGATGCAAAATCCCTTATGGTCTGATGGTTTTGAGAAACTACATCATTTGGATAACCTGTATCAGAACAAACTGGTAAATTATTTTATTACTTACAGAAGAAAGGAAAATTTTAAAAGAAATTTAATCTTATGCTGCCATATTTATAAAATAACTTTAATTTGTCTGAAAAGTTAAAATATTTTATCTCGAGAGATGTTTTTCAATGTTTCATTTCAATATAATATTAAAATTACTTATGCATGAAAATACAATTTTTGAAGTTTAGATATCCAAAAAACAAAGCAGAATAGTTCATCTAAGGCTACCCCCTGCCTTGGCTATTGGCTCTGTTACAGTGTAAAATTCTGTTCTTCATCTAAGAATTGATAAACTTGGTTCTTTTGGCACCATAGGGATACCCTACCTGGAAAAGTTCCTAGTTGCAATTGTATTTATCAGTAACATAGTTCCCTTATGTCTCATTCACTTTACTATGAGTCATAAATCTTACATTGCCATGAATAATGGGGATTATTTTCATGAAAGGTCTGAAAATAACTGTTACAGGTAATCTGGCTGACGGAGCTTGAGTTCCAGCTGAAGAAGTGAAGGAAACACTCACTCTCAGAGTTAACACCAGCACTAGAACTTCAATATCTTCAGATCTTCAAAAAAGGGTAAGCAGTACCCTAATTCTGCTTCTATGGAAGTTTGATATTTACCTTAATCAGAGCAGAACTAGTTGAAGAGTGGGTTTGTTTGGTCTTGTTTGGTTTTTAATCTCACTTATGCTGTTCACTCAGAGATTTAAAAGTAATGAAACTATGTTACATTTATGTTCAAAGCGATTGGAAAAAAAACCACAAATGCAAAGCTAGTCTTGTAAAACATCTGTGTCCCTAGAGATTGTTTTTTTTTCTTCTCTACATGAGTGGAATGGTAACTTGATATTCAAATCTACTCTAAAATTAAGTCAATTGAGAGTAGAAACTTTCTGGTCCTCATGAACCTGGGAAAGGATGCATGCACTCAATATGACAAAGAAAAAATATTAAAAAGGCCAAAAACTTTATACGTATATGAGAATACAAGTCTTCTTACTATTTAAAAAGCAAATGTCTCCTAACTACAAAGGAAAACAGCATTGGAGATTACATGTGTGATTTCTTATATCAAAGCAATTTTAATTAAACAGACTTTGGTGAAGTGCAGTAAGTCTTTTCTTTGACTTGCTTTTAAAAAAATTATATCAATAAAGGCTGTCATCTGCCGTAAGGAAAACTATGCAGTGTTAAGTGAGCAGGTACTCTGAGCCATTAAAATATATCCATATTTGTAGTATTAAAGTGTTTAAAGAACAAAATTCCTGGGCTTCAATGAGTTCCAACCCAGGAAGAACCGAAGGTTGAGATGGAGATGGCAAAGGGGCACTTTAGAAAGAGCATGAAGAAAAGAGAATCAAAGCTTGTGACACTTTTAAAGTCAGAAGACTGAACTTTAGCCCAATGAAGAGAAGAGACAAATCTGCACATAAAATTTAGCTGACTGCAACTAAACCCAGGTTCTATTTGATTTTTTAAAATAATTATATTTAGTCTGTAATATTCTTTTTTCCTCCTCAATTATTCTGTCATCATGAGGTCAATACAGTAAATAACATTCAATGCTAGATATGTAAACTGGAACATTAAATGTAGTGAGTGTATGCATGGAAAAATTGCTTTGAGAAGAATTTTATTTCAAAAAAAGTGAACATGAAAGGCATACTAATTCAAACTATCAGATGCTAACTTTAAGAAGGGGCAATAAACATTAAGTTTCTTTTCAGATTTTCTAGTATATGACTTGCTGTGGTTAAGTAGCTCTTAATCCACTGCAGGAGAAATATATGCCAACACCATAGAACATAATATCTTCCATTCCTACGTCCCTGTATTCATAAGCAGCATCAAACTAGAAAGAGGAATGTTACTGTCAGAAGAAACAGACATTTCTTCGCACAGTATAAATAACCAAACCATGTTTTGCTTGTCCTATAATGTTGTAGTGTGCTCTGGCCAGGTTTCGGTTTCCCTCATGGCCAGGCACTGCTGTCTCTCCCCTCCCCCCTTGGTATCTGGTTCCCCCACTGGAGGGCTCTGTATTTCGCAATCCTATACACAGCCCGCCAACTTCAAACCCAGAACCCCTTCCCCATAGGATGTTGTATCCTCCCTGCCCCGTTGTGTTGGTATATATGTGACTGTAGCGCCCCGTGCCAGTGCTTCCCTGGCGCGATCTTGGTGCCCGAATAAACCATCTGGGAAGCCTCCCTGTTTGTCTCTCCTTCCTCAGCGCGCCTGTAACATTGGTGGACTAGGTGAACCCCTGCTGGACCTTCGCCAGCCCTCCTGTGCCCCTGAAGCAGCTCGGCAGCCCCTGGAATTGTGGGAAGATGCCCATTGCCCCCGCTGGAGGCATTGCGGGACTATAACATTTTACTAATTCTTTAGGTTTCCTTATCAGGCTAAATCTAGAGGCATGATGGCACCAAGGATTTCCTCTAATGATAACGTCCTCTCTGTTATGATTTAAGACAGATGAAGTGTTTCCTGGCTACCTTGTCTTTCAGTCCTCTATTTAGGTGGAAGAACATTGAGTTTCTTACTGGAAATTTTAGAAAATTAACAAGATAAATCCTGACTTTGTAATAAAGAAAAATGAGAAATATAATGAGATTTTACCAAAGAATCAATACTAAAATTTGATAATCATCTAGGAAGAGATTGCATTTCTCTAACTCAAAGGACTTTTCTTCAAAAGCTAGTGTCCTGCTGACCATATGCATATGGTGGCAGAATCAAATGTTCATATAACAGTTATTTTTAAAAGAACAGGCTTATATGGAAAACATTTATGTCCTATCAAGCCCTAAAACTTTTAAAATATCTATGAAACTTCATGAACTAAGAAAGAAGAAGACAGGCAACAAGGCCTCTTTTCAAACATGATTTTGACCTAGTGAGAGTCTTTCTCAAAATAATGATTTTCATGTGGATATCTGTCTTGTGAAAGAATTCTCTTTCATTGTACAGAGAAGAGGGCAATTAATATAATAAAACTAAAATTCTAATCCAATACCATCATTCTTGAGCTTTATGAGGAACTAAAATCAGAACCCTACAGTTTTACACTTTCTTATGAAGGTTATTTGTTTTTAACCTACATTGTATACCAAGAGCATAACACTAATATGTGGCATGTTGTTACACATTCAGTGATGTTTTTCTAGTACGAATAAGGCTAGGACTTGCTGACATTTAGAGAAGGAACACGTGTGAAACCTATTGGGACAGTCAGGAACTCTAAATAATAATTATTCTAATGGATGGCACACTTCTCAGTCTGGACAAAAGGTTTGGAAAACAGACCTTTAGCAAAACATTATTAGTAATCTTCTAGTTAATCTCCTCCTTTCTGCAGTTACTGAACCAGAAGTAGTAAATATGGCTCTGTAGTCAGAGCAGGTAAGTATATTCTCAAGAAGGAAGAACTTATCCCAGAAATAAAGCTGATATTCATTATTTCTATGTATTTTAGGTGTCAAAAAAGACAGCATTCACAGCATTTTATTAAAATACAGAATCACAGAATCAATTAGGTTCAAGTACCACGTCCATTCATTCTTTAAACACCTCCAGGGACATGACTCCATCACCTCCCTGGGTAGTCCATTCCAATATGTAATCACCTTTTCTGTGAAGAAATAATTTCTAATATCCAACCTCTACCTCCACTGGTGCATCTTAAGACTATGTCCTCTTATCCTATCCCTAGTTACTGGGGAGAAGAGACCAACCCCCACCTGGCTGCCACCTCCTTTCAGACAGAGGGCTGTTCTATCTTCAACACATTTACTGCTGCAAACACGTGATGGTTCCTGAATCACTTGCAAACTATGATAGAAATGAGTGCTTAAAGAGTTCTATCTGTTTTGATGCTCACATCTTGAGAACAAATTATATAAACATCAAAACCTTCACATAATGAATTTGAGTGGATACTTTCTTCCCTAGCTATTCTTCCAACTGGCAATGCCAAGGAAAAACAATTTCAATGTGCTCTTACTTCTCATTGTCCCTCTCAACTTTCGCCATTTGGGTTCTCATTGCAGTTCAACAGCCAAGTTTTGTGTCTTGCTTTTATAAAGCCTGTGAACACTGTTATTATTCCATGGTAATGGGGTGTTAATTTTTCAAATGCAGCTTCTCTGATGCCATAGTCACTGGGGATAGATTGCTTCAGGGACTCTTTGGATGCATATGCCTTTATCAAGTTAATGTCACCATTAGTTCTGAATGCTTCTTTAAGTGCCTTCTTGTGTTCTATTCAGGGTATTACAGACTCTTATTGTTGTCTTCTTTGGGGCAATTTTACTTTAATGTTTTGTTTGTTTGCAGTCTCCCTGATTTGTATAGGAGCTTTTGCCTCAATTTTCCTTCAAAGTGGATTCCAGTTGTGTTATTAGGTGGAGTACAAAGTGGTTTTCCATCACTTCAGACAGTTTTATACTTGCTTAATGAGGTTTGAGTTTCTGTTTCTGGGGATGTGACTTGCCGTATTTAGTGTGGGTATAGTCATGCACAGTATTCAATGGCTTTTTTGGCTGAATCTTTACAATTCCCTGGATGTGTTTGGTGTTTTTTACAATATTATTCATTTATGACCAACTGCAGCTGTGTGATTTCATGGTGGATGTTTGCAGAAAATTCTGTTTATCAATAACTTCTTAAAAGCTGATGTACATTATTTTTAAATAATATTAGGCTACGGAATTCACCAAGTCCCCCATAACAAATTTTACTTTGATGCAATTTACCTGTGCATGCATGAGTAAATATAATACTATAGAAATAGGATGTCCGACTAGAAAGGCTGCATTTCTCCTCTTACACTCTGTTCTCTGGTTAGGAACTACTTTATTTGTTTTAGTGCCCTCCTAACAAACTTGGATCCATTATGTAAGACTCTGTGCTTTAGATCTCTGGGTTTGTTGATCCTTGAACTGAGTGAGGTGAGATATTATAACTCCATCCTTCAAGAAGGGAAATATAACAATTTCAGCAACTGACTGCTGTATTTTCCTTCTGGACGCATCAATGGAAGGAAGATTAAATTTAGAAGGGTAGTTAAAAAAACCAAATGGCTATTACTAGTCCCATTGCAGACATTTAAACTATTAGAATTTTGGAAAATTAAGTTTTTGTAGAGTCCAACACATTACAGAGGAAAATGGCCTAGTTTCACTGTGTGGCTTCCTAAAGAAGGTTTGATTCATATCCACAGGGTGGATGCTTCTGACATGGTCACCACCATTCTTCTACCACAAAGTTAAACCAGATCGGGCTTCTCTGTGACAATGGGATTTTGGTGCTCTAAAAATGTTTATTTTTTATCTCTTTTATCTCATCCCAGCTAAATGTATTAGTCTTCCAAAGGTAAAAATACAGTGAGGATAAAGTAAGATAGTTTTGCTTTGAGGCTAACTTCAAGTACAACACCAGGTGATGTATTGTATCACCTAAGGTAAAAGCACAGCATTTACTGCTTTTTCTTCTTTAAAGTCATGAAGCCATGAGACTTGATAGCTGTGGAGATAAATTGTTTCAGTTCTGAAATACTTCAGACAGAAAAGTTTCCCACAGCTACATTTTAAGGATTATTTCCAAAAGGAAAAAAGAAATTTATCTTGGTTTATGTTTCTTCATGGCTTATAAACAAGTCTGAAGAGTTTTGTTTATATTAAAGGGATGATTAGTGGAGTGCCCAGTATCAGAGACTGATGTAAAAAAAATTAGAATGTTTAAGGAAAAAACCCATCATTTTAATTTTCATACCGTGTTGCAAGTCTTTGGATGTAGTAGGGTCATATTTTAAAGCCTTTCTCCAGGATTGTCAAAACAGGAAACTCCCTGAGGAAAAAAAAGGCTGTAAACATGGGATCACTGCTGTGAGGCTTCTGAGTAGGTAGCTCAATAGACTTCATCATGAGTGGGATAATGGCATTATGAGAAGTATTGCTTGAAAGATGCTTTGGAAACTGCATCTGAAACACAAAACAGATTTTAACTGCTCAGATTCAAGATTTTCAATATTAGATGTCCAAAAGGTAGGACAAGACATCTTTATTGCTCTGCTAGTTTGCTCAGAGGAGAGTAAAAAGCATTTCCAGGAGAAAACGTATCTCGTTCCAAAAAAACCATTGTTTAGGATAGGTCAGATAAATGTCCCTTCACCTGATTTTATCTATTGGATATTAGGGGAAAATTAGATTTATTTTCACCCCTAAAAAACTCACAATAATCTAACCATTTTAATTAATACTGTGTGATTAATCCTGAGATCCTAGATGAACTTTTTTACTATCTTGATAACAAATCTGTGAACCATGCCTTCAAGAGAGGAATTATGAGGTGTATTAATGCATATATCTGGGAATAAAATATTTAATGTTTAAACAACCTTTGATAATTGTCAAAAAAAGAGAGTGCAATTGTTGTGAAGATTGATCATGGCTCAATTTGGATAAGTATCTATGTTCTTGGGCACTCAGACTTGCAGGTATAAAATTCTGTAATCACTCAGTGGTCTGGAATCAAGTATTGTAACTGAAAACAATTATTTCTGCATCAGAAATCACTAATTGTTAAAATACCTTGCAGTCTTTGAAAGACTAGTTGAGGTTGGACTGCTTTTTGAATTTTCAGCCTTTTATTCCTGAAAAATTGGAGGACACTTTAGCAACTGTTGGAAGGTATTTGTTCACTTCTAGCAGTCAGAATACACCCAAAAGATCAACCTTTTTGTAGGCTTGACTTGATTTTGGCGATTTTTGCAATCAAAACCCCAAAAATGAATTATCTATAAGATTTGATTGAGTGATGGATGATATCAATAGCAACATTCCCCTTGATTCAGGAACTATTATCATTGTAACTCATGAGCGGTTATATTCTGATATTTCTTTAATATCTTTTAATAATGATAACACTCATTGTCTTCACAAAAATCTTTTATTTAGATCTTTCTGGTTTAAGAAGTGTTACTAAAAGTCACAAGATATTTGGCATAAACTTCAGCAATGAAAGATGTCATTCTCGAGAACCTTGAGTTCTCTTAAAGAAACACCTACTGAAATCTCACAGCATCATATATAACAGGATAAAAAATTGAAACTACTGTCTGAATTAAAATGTTGGAGAAATGTTGGAAAAAGATGAAAACTTTATGAAGTGTTTACTACAGGGAATGACTGCTCAAAGAGATCTATCAAGTAGAGCATTATCTTTGTCTTACTTTTCAATGTTATGAATGTGGGTGCCTTACAAATGTCTGATACTTTTCAGCTTTCTTTGAGTGCCAAAGGTGAAAGCAGCAATCCTACTGTGAGAAGTTCAAATCTACCTAAATGACGTGAACGCCCTTTTTTACATCAATGTGAATATAAGGGGGTTATTCAGATATCAATGGTCTCATAACTTTAGGTGAGGTCTGGACAAAGTGAAGGGTTTTTTTTCAAGATGTGTTTGTTCCCAGACCCTCTGCATTTACCTTGGGATGCAAAATGTACATTGGAGATAGAAAGCCAAACAATGTATTTCTAGACTTGTCATTCTTACTGAGGCTGCTGCAAAAAGTGAGAGTTCTCCTATAGCAGCAGCCGCTATTATTCACAGTCTCTAACTTTTTCCTCAGGATCTATTTTAGCAAAAAATGAGCTTTTCTGTGCTCTGGAGTAAACTGGGTACCATTTTAAACATTTTGTTACCCTTGGCAGCAAATCTATCTGGGTACCTACTTATCCTGCTTGTGTCTGCAGTTGATCTTGGCTGAAAAGTATTTGCAAAATCTTTATTGTTGTAGGGTGAGGAAGAAAAGATTCTATGCAAAATCAAAGGAGGTGGAAGAGAAGAAAGGCTACAGTAGTTGATATGTGTATAAATACATGTATAGATAGTTATTTAGACATTTTGCAAAGAAACAAAGGAGAAAGTGGGGAATTAAGTGCAGATGGTAGGGTGTGAGATAGGCAGGTAGGGGTGATAAAGGATTCTTTGAGGAAAGAGCAGCAGTGTCTTTGGCAAGAAATCAGGTAATACTACATGAAGAGAAATCACTGTTATAATGACAGAATTCTGAATAAAGAAATGGCTGAGGCCAAGTTTCATTGAATTGTAGGAAATAATATGGTGATGAACATTGACAAAGAAATTGTACAGAGTCCTCACCTACTTCTAAGTTTCTCCTGGATATGTATAAATATAAATAACTCTGTTTCTAACTTATTTTAATGTCATAATTATGACTCTACACAAAAAAAATTAATGTTGTATTATACATCGTACATATTTGCAATTTATCACTTTCTTCCAAATAATGATTCTCAGGGTAGTTTATAAACATCTTTTAATTAAAAATTTTCAAATATTCCTCCTTTATCATAGGACAGCTTTGCATTTGCATTTCTAGGTAAAGAGATTTTGACAATTGATTTTCAATACTCTATCCATGTGACTTTTTTAACACGTGGATTAATATTTTCCCTAGATGCATTTCAGCCACTTGAATGGTTTGAATAAAAAGCTTTTGTGTTTTTTTTTTTGCTACCAGCTTTTCTCTTCTGAAATTCGTTTGAAGCTTTAATAGGTTTTCATTGTTTATTTGTGTACTGACTAAAGTAATGTAAGGAGGAAAGATTGTTCATCATAATTACATTCCATGCATCTCTCCCTTGTTGTAAGGCTTGATTATTCCTTCAGAGAGAAATGCTAATTATAAATGATGGAGATTCCTCTTTACTTTTCAGAATGTATCTGTGGACAAAGTATTGGACCAAACAGTTTTTCTTATTATTCTTAAGAATCCTCATGGTCCAGGCCATTGATCCATTTTCATAAAGCATGTGTTGCAGAAGTCAGTGATTTTGCATCAAAAGCCTTGCTGATTTCTTCTGATATGACAATGTTACTTGTTTATTGAAGTGGTTTGTTTGGATACATATTTTTATAAGTTAAACAAACCCTGAAGAAAAGGATATGTCCATAAAAAACATTTCATGTTCCTATTACTGTCCTTATAATTGCTCAGCGTCTTGTAATGCCACTCCTGAGGAAGAGGCAGGTTTAGACTCTGGGAAGTGCAATCCATGTTTATCTTTCATCAATAGTGGTGGCTGCATCCTAGAAGACAGTATGGTATTTTAGTGGCTCACAGTGGTAGAACAGCTTCATGGAATACAGAGCAAGGGGTCTGAGAAAATACAGGTGCTGTGTGCCGTACTTTTAGGAGAGCTGGAAAGATTTTTCTTCCATTTGACAATGGCATACATAAAAAGTGTGGCAGCACAGCTTGAAAAAAGCTGGGTCATGCCCTTGCTCTGTATTTATCTCCACACAGTGCTTGAAGCCATTGCTAAAGACAGCACCGTCAGAATTCCTGCTGAGCAGGCAGCTGGACATCTAACATAGGGCTTAAAAGTTTTGGATATGTTTTGCCCATACCATTGGATACATAAAGTGCAAACCCAGCTTTTCCTAGAGGAATGGAAAAACCCTTCAAGCAGTTGAGGAACCACTGAGAAGGCTTCTGCCATGATAGTTACCTGTTTGTTTTCAAAGGACATTCATCACTATCACAAATGGGAACAAGTCAGTTTTAGTACTTCTTTCCTATCAGTGACTAGTGGCAGCATCGGACATTTTTCCATGACTCATAAATTGATGTGCTCTTTAAAGTAGGACACACTGTACATCTCTGAGTGATAATGCATATGTGATGGATCACCCTGTTAATTCATAGAAGAGCTCATCAGAGGAATCAGTAGAGTCAAACTTCACATTAACCTCTCTCTGGCTTAGGAATATCAAACACCCATCAAAACAGCAGAAGCCAGAGGTTGCCTGTTATAAGTAAAGCTGTAGAGCATGTTGAGATAAAATCAATGATTTGAACCCTATTACGCCTTAACCTGTCCTTGCCACATCATTTGTTAAACGTGATTCTTCTTAACGTGAGCTCCTGTCACATCACCTAGCTTGAGTTTTCAGACAAAGACTAATAGTGAAAGCATCAATATGGATGACAAGGAGACATTTAATGATGAGCATTCCATATCAGGCATGACATGTAGTTCGTCTTACCAAAAAATTTCTAAAAGTATTGCAATTGATATAACCATTGTTCATATTAGAGAATGCTAATTTAGAACAAATCTGTCTCTGTCTGAACCATGGTTTTAAGTAATATTAATTAAAATATCTTAGGAAAGTTGTGCAACCTAAACTCAAAAATGCAAACTGGGTTTTAAAAAGTTAGGCACAACAATCACCCAGAGGTTATACAGCTTAAAAAAACCCCAAATTTGTATTTTTCATATCCACTGGTAAAAGCTATTAAAAAGGCAGTTTGGATTTTTTTGACACATTTATTCCATGTTCTTCGAAATATCATAGTTAATGAAAACAAATATAGCAAATTTACAGAGAATAATCATCAACATGTGAGAGAATTGTCCAAGCAAAGCTATAAAATTTAGAAGCAGGGTTAAATATTTATGTCATATTAACAATAATTTGATAATTGGAACAAATATGCATTAGTCCCTGACTATAAAGGGACTTGAAAAGTTAAATATAACTGCAACAACAAATTACTTCTTGCTGGTTTAGACTGTTAATGCCTTTTTAATTATTAATATCTTTTTGTGGAAAATAGCTTTTACATTATAGTTGACAAGGAAGCATGCAGAGATTGCAAATATATATAACAGTTTTTGCAGTCTGTTATTACAAAATATTCTAAATACTAATGATAAAGCTAATTCTAAAAGCTCACAGACAAAAATTGAAATGTGAATGTTTAATTTTAAAAGAGGTTAAACTTTTCTTCTTCATTAAACTGTGATTTTAAATAATTCAAACCTCATTAAGTGTTCACTGGGCTATGCTGTTTCTCATTCTTTATGTGTATGTAATTGCTTTTTATCTTATCACAGAATAAGCTATGTTTCCACTCAGAGCTGGTTCCTACCTAATCCAGAATGAACCATTCTGGTTTACCATCATCTTGTTCTGCCCATATGATATTTTGATCTTGAGTTTTGGAACTCTTATATGAAACTTGACTTCTTCTATCAGTGTTGCACCAGTGAGCAGTAAAAGCTAATTGCTATCCTGTTTTGATATAAAGAAAAGAAAAAAAGAACATTCCTGCTTCATCTTTAAAAATTTTTAGTAGGCCAACTTGACAGGTTTTTGCAAAGTAGGCTTCCCATTCCTATTGAGAAAAAAAACTTTGCTCATGGGTTGTTTTTTTTAAAAATTATGAACAAAAATAGAATGATTTTGAAGATAAATCCATAATTCAGTTACCTACTCTAAAAAAAGGTAGCTAATCAGTAGGAAAAGTCTTACGTTTTCTCATAGAATGAGATTTTACTATATTAGCATGATTGGACCTATTAAATTCTATTTAATTTCAGATGAAAAAATAAACTCTCAAAGCCAATATTAAATAAAGTTAATAATGTAATGACAAAAAAATTCCCTGAAAAATGCACCAACTTTATTGTAGCTGCTAACAACAGCTTCATTGCATTCTTGGTAGAATTTTTTCTCTTCAAAGAATTTAAGTAAACCCATAGATATACATATTATATATACAGAAAAATAGTCTCCAATGACATGGAAGGGATATGATGTGTCTTTTTTCCTAGTGTTTTTAAAAATTAAAATAGAATAGATGACTATTGATACAAAGGATGACAAAAAGGCGAGTGATCAAAAATCAATCACAAAATTAAGACACTGTAAGTAAAATAGTTAAAAATAAGAAACACAGAACAACAAACAAGTAAGCAAAAATCTTATGGAAAATTTGAATGAAGAAACAGACGAGCTAAATCAGAAAAGAAGAATGGACCTCAGGGAAAAGTGAAACAGAAAAAAAACCCAGTAATTTTATATTACAAAATTAGATTAAAGAATATGGACTATTAAATTTAGTAGGTGCTGAATTTCTACATTTGCACAGTAAATCATTCAGGAAAATATGAACAAAAAGTTTTGAAAATTCATTGATGCTTTCTGATTAGAAGAAATTTTGAATTCCAATGATCATGT
>VYZT01029199.1:0-15127 GCA_013400735.1 Pomatostomus ruficeps | reverse complement strand
AATATTTATATATATTTATATAATCACCGACACAGTGGCCTGCAGTCCTGGGCTCTGGCAGAGCGGGGCTGAGCTCACCCAGTGCCTGTCCCGGCTCTCTCCTCATGGCCACGGCCCCTCCCGCTGTCCCGGTCACTCCCCAGTCCCTTCCCGTCCCCACGGCCTCGAGACCCCCCGAGCGAGGCTCTGCCGCCGGCGTTTCCCGGGATGCACAATCGAGGGTTTGGCTGCTGGCGCTGGCACGGCACAAAGGGTTCCCGGGATCAAAGTGATCTCCGCTGCTTGATTTAAACTCCTTTAACTCCCACAACCAGAGGCTGAGAAATTGTATTTTAATAGCGCCTGTAATGCATTTTTCAGACTGCATGGGCAGGAGGGTGAGGAGGGGAGGCCCTGGCACAGATTCCCAGAGCAGCGGTGGCTGCCCCTGGATCCCTGGCAGTGTCCCAGGCCAGGCTGGGATTGGGGCTGGAGCACCTGGGACAGTGGGAGGTGTCCCTGCCATGGCAGGGGTGGCACTGGGGGGGGATTTGAGGTCCCTTCCAACACAAACTGATCCGGGATTCTGGGATTCTAAGGTACATCTTGCAGATATTTCCAATTTAGAAATAATTCAGTTTTCCCCTATTACCTTTGAACACAAAATTAAACCTCCTGCACTAGGAAAGCAATAAAAGCACAGCTGGCAGAGGAAACATCTCCCCTGTGAGGCACCAGGGGAGGCAAAATTGGATTTCGCAGCAGCCTTGGGGGAGAGCCGGGGCAGGGAGTGCAGGGGGGGCTGCTCCCCGTGGGGACAGTGACCCCAATCCTGGGAAACCCCATCCCGGGGAACCCCATCCCAGGGATCCCATCCCGGGGACCCCATCCTAGGGACGCCATTCCAGGGATCCCATCCCAGGGACCCCATCCCAGAGTCCCTGTCCCCAAGCCGTCCCACTCAGCCGGACTCAGGCTCCCAGTGGGGTTTCAGCCTCCGAGGCCTCCGGTTGATTTCTGATTTATTTGGGCGATGCTCTTTGGCCTCAGAGCTGACCCCAGGCACCGGCGAAGAGCACAAAGCAAATATTTGCGCTGAGAAAGGGAAAACAAACCTTTGCGGTTTCCTCACCGGTGAATTTCCTTCCCTGGACCTGCTGCTCCTTCCTTGCCCAGTAAGTTTCTGCCGATAAGAAAACAAACCAATTCCGTGGGAATGTTTTCAGTTCCAGGAGAGTTTGTTTTGGCGACTTTGATTTAACAAATTAGTGAGTTGTTACCGTGTAGCAAGTGCCAGTCCTGCAGTGGAAATGGAGCTTCCAGGAGAGCTCGGCCCTTCCTTCTGCCTCTCCAAGAAAAACTCCACTGCTCGCGTGAGAAAGCTCAAATCACCTAAAATGCACATATGTAGTGTCTAAATGTCAGATTTTCGTGTAGAACATTGCAGTTATGAGCCCTGGAGAAAGAATAATAAATAAGGATTTTTGAAAATTTTAGGTTTAAAAAGATTTTGGTTTTAAGTCTGAAAAGGTCCTGAAGCCCACTGAGTGTCTGTGTGTGGGGTGCTCTCAGACCAGCGTGGGTGCTGTGCCCTGCTGGGGCAGGGGATCAGGAGGGGTTTTGGGGCCGGGCCGTGGCTCTGCTCGGCAGCCAGGGATGTTCACACCGTGCGTGGCTGCTCCCGGGGTGACACCGCTCCTGTGTCACACCCCAGAGGAGGAGAGGGGCCGTGCCCAGCGGTGTGAGTCCGCTCTCGGCTGATTTGTCCATCAGCGAGCGGGCAGCGCTCACCTGAGCATTTGCTGACAGAAATGTTGGGTTTATCTCGTTCTCCTGCCTTTGAAATAGCTCTGTCTGTGGGCAGCATCGGTGTGGGATACGGCTCAGAGGCAAAAATAGCTCTGGAGAGGCTTTGGAGGAGCCTTCAGGGAGACAGAGCCAGTTTGGCGCTGATTGCAGCTGCAGACGCCTAATAAACAATTTCCTTAATAAAGAGACTGGTGCTGGAGCCGTGTAATTACTGCGCTCGCAGCGAGTGAGTGCCCTGCCTGCTCTGCTCTCCCCCGGCTCCTCGCTGCGTGATCACCCTCTCCAGCTCGGCTCCTCTCCCGCCTGAGCGAGCCCTGATTAAAAGTGTCACCTGCCCAGCCTGGGCACGCTCGGGCTCCCTGTGCGAACCCGAGTTATGCAACCCTGGCATCTGAACGGTAAAAATACCCCCGAAAATGAGACAGACGAGCTGGCAGATGCAACTGAGTCATTGTGTGCCTGGAACACGGCGCGGTGCAGCGGAGGCTTCTTGTGAAACACAAACCAGCCCCAGTGTACCCGTGTGAGTTGTGGGGAGGCAAAGCAGCAGCACAACCCCCAGGTGGTGTTCTATTTTCATCCCTGGGAGGGTGGAGAGGCCCTGGCACAGATTCCCAGAGCAGCTGTGGCTGCCCCTGGATCCCTGGCAGTGCCCAAGGCCACGCTGGACATTGGGGCTGGGAGCACCTGGGACAGTGGGAGGTGTCCCTGCCATGGCAGGGGTGGCACTGGGTGGGGTTTAAGGTTCCTTCCAACCCAAACTCTTCTGGGATTCTATTTTTATTTTTTTTTCTACTGTGCCTCTGGAACCTGTAAGGTTGGAGTTCCTGCAAGGCTAAACACATCATCTGTGCCTCTGTGGTGCTGGCAGTGCCCTGAGCCCCTTCCCTGGCTCTTTGTGCAGTTCTGACACTGGGAGCCTGTGGCTTCTGCAGCCACGGAGCAGCTCGGGGCGGCTCTGCAGCCTCAGGTGCGGGGCTTGCAGATGGAAACAGACTCAGCCTCCCTGTTCCTCAGAAAGGAGAGGTGATCCAGGCTGGGAAGGACATGGATTCCGAGCTCCAGAAGGAGCAGGGAATGAGTCGATGTTTTCTCCAAAAGCCCTGAGTCTCCTTCTGCAGAGCAGCCCTGTCCTGTCCCTGTTTGCTCTGTGGGACAGTTCGGGAGTGAAGTGACCCAAAGGCCCTCCAGGGGAGGGTTCCTGTGAGCCCCCGGTGTCTCACCCTGCCCTGCTTCTGTACCCAGCTCCTCTCCACAGGTCCTGTGTGCAGGGGGAGGAGTGTGAGAGGAGCTGGATGTTGTTTCTTTGTTCACAAAGTCCCCATGGCCTGCAGGAGTCAGGAAATCCTGGGATTTCCTGCGATTTCCTGGAGTTACACACTGGCTGCTTTGTGGCAGAATCCCAGGAGGGTTTGGGTTGGAGGGACATTAAAGCCCAGCTCATCCAGCGCTGTCACAGGGACACCTCCCCTGTCTCAGAGCGCTCAGGGCACTGGCCAGAACCACCTGGGCAGGGCTGTGGCCTCTGCCTGTTCATTTATGGGGCGAGGACACAGGAGGGACAAAGCTGGGGTCTGATTTTCTCTCCCAACAGCCCAGGGCTGCTCCTGCTGGGGCTGCTCTGGCTGGGGCTGCTGGTGAGGAACTTCACTGGCATCGTCAGCCCAGGAGGCAGCCCTTGGGAAGGAGCTCGTGCGCTGTCAGTGTCGGTGAGGAAAATGAGCAAACTTGGCACGGAGAGCTCTCCTGGGACTGCGAATGCACTGAGCTGATTTGCAAATAGTAGCACATCCATAACTGTGACAGACATCCCCGGCATTGATCTTCCTCAAAACAACAAATTAGGAGGTAAAGTGAAAACCACGAGTTGGGATTCTCTGGTGCTGTGATACTTCCCGGGTTTTTCACCTTTTCCTGAGAAAAGAGTAAATTAAAGTGGCATTTCCCATTACATTTCTGGGCTGGAAGCTTCGTGGAGAGGATCATCAGAAAAGGCTTTTTGGGTTTTTTGGGGGCTGTTCCAAGCTCTGGCCCCAGGCCCTGGCCCAGCACTGGCCGGAGGGAGCCCTGGAGAAGGGCTGAGACCCCTGTCCCAGCAGCTGGAGCCAGAGGGCTCTGCCTCCATGGATCAGGGACAGCTGGGGCACAGCTCAGCCTCTGCTCTGTCAGCACAGAACCGTTCAGGTTGGGAAAGGCCTCCCAGATCATCACAATTACTTCTCTGCTGCCAAACCCCACCGGCTGATTGGGATCTTCTTCATCCACAGCAGCCCAGTGCACAGGCAGAGCTCACCGGGCTGTGTCCTCCTCTGGGATATTCCCACTGTGCAGCCCTGGGACGATTTGGTCAGACCCCCTTCATCTTTACCTTTTTTTCTGATATGTACATGGACAAAAAAAAAAGCTGTAATGGAATATCTTTCTGAAAGAAGCTGGGACAATTCCATCATGTTCTAGGACTCCTTAACCCCAATAAATAAGTCCTGGAGTACTGAAGGTGGAGCCCGGGAAGGAGTGAGGAGAGGCTGAGGGGGTTTGCCCAGCCTGAGGAACTGCGGGGGATCTTTCTGCCACCTTTGGCTCCCTGAAGCAAAGGATGGGTCCAGGGTGTCCCAGCGTCACTGTGGAGAGGCAGGGGCAGGAATGAGGATTTGAGTGTTATCCCTCTGGGTCTGATGCTCAGCTGGAGACCTTTGAGCCTCCTGCAAAGGGAATTTTCCCTGCAGCTGCAGTGTGAGTGTCGGTGTGAAATCGTGGAATTGCCAGAGCCATTTGGGGATGCATGTCCTTGGGAATGTGTGTCCTTGGGAATATGTCCCCGAGGGATGCAGGTGAAAGCTGCCTGGAGGGGCTGTGGATGTCCCTTGGAGCGATGTCCCCAACAGGAGCAGAGCTGTGTGTCCCTGCCTGGGGGGCTGGGGATGTCCCCTGGAGCGATGTCCCCAACAGGAGCAGAGCTGTGTGTCCCTGCCTGGGGGGCTGGGGATGTCCCCTGGAGCGATGTCCCCAACAGGAGCAGAGCTGTGTGTCCGGGAATGCCCCGGGAGGAGGGGAGGCACTGGGAATAAGAAAACCTTGAGCTCCGGATAAGCAGAACAGGCCCAGCTCCTTGTGCGGTGCTGTTTGTGCTGATTTCTCACAGGTGAAGGTGGGAGAACATCCAGGGCTTCACCTGGAGCTGAGCAAATCCAGGGAAAGCCTGGGGCACTCCATGGGAGGCAGAGCATCCCTGTGGGAGCTGAGGGGCAGGATTTGGGGATTTGGTGCTGGGCTTGGTTTGGGGGTGGCTCTGCTCGGTGCGGAGCTTCTTTTCCTGTTCGGGAAGGCAGCTCCGGCTGCAGTCCTGGGCTGGGCTGGGTGCCAGGATCCAGTGAGTGCCCAGGATCCCAGGATCCAGTGAGTGCCCAGGATCCCCCTGGGGCTGTCGCAGCCCTCAGGGAGTGCCAGGGATCCTCTGTAGCCGCTCTTTGTGAGGCGCGTTACCTCCCCGCGGCTGATCCCG
Source organism: Pomatostomus ruficeps (assembly GCA_013400735.1). NCBI lineage: Eukaryota > Metazoa > Chordata > Aves > Passeriformes > Timaliidae > Pomatostomus > Pomatostomus ruficeps. The sequence continues at coordinate 9,837 of VYZT01029199.1, read as the reverse complement.
TGTTTTTCTGAGCCCGGGGATGATGTACTGTGACTCACTCCGTGCTCTGAAAGCCCATTTTCCTTTGCCTCGCCACTTTGGAAGCAGTTATATCAATTGCCTGCTTTTCCTGAACAATTTATTACTATTACAGCTCTTGTGGAGTTTTGAACTGTCTGTAGTTAATGATGCCAGCTATTAAAAAGACACTTTATCCTGAATAACTGTGAGCATCTGGCTTTATCAGCAGTGATGCAACAATTTCTGTGGCTCCAAGTTAAGGGAAAAGCTTTATGTATCGTGAGAGAAACGAGAACTGAGGAGTGTATTAAACCCAAAATGAGAAACGAGCAGTTTTCCTGTTTGAAAAAGCACTTCTGTGAGACAGGAGTGGCATTTTACAGAATCTTCCTCCAGGTCTTCACATGCTGAATGATATAAAAGCGAGCTTGGGTTTGGGTGGCTTTTCTTAGTGGTTTTCACAAAATGTTTCCTGTTCTGGAATTTCAGATTTTTGCCTCGCCTGGGCTGAGCCACTGAGAGTTCCCCAGGAGCAGAGCTGTACCAGAGGGGACAGCGGCTGCCCCAGACACATCCTCAGAGTCCGTTATCCTTTTGCATTCCGGAGAAAATGTGGGAGATCACTCGGGCAGAGGCTGAGACTCAGGGAGGTTTCGACTGCTCTGTCCTGAGCCCTGATGATTCCCTGGGCACTGGAGGGTCTCAGCTCCAGCCCATCCCAGTGTGGGATGCAGCACCAGCAGCACTGAGTGGGCACTCGGAGCTCATCGTCCCCATCTCCGGGGGGTTTACAGCCCAGTGGATGTGGCACTCGGGGACAGGGGTTGGTGGTGGCCTCGGCAGGTCTGGGGGGAGAGCTGGACTCAGTCTTTGAGGGATTTTCCAACCTTAGAGATTCTCCGATCAGTTGTTGAATCGTGGCTGGGTGATTTCCTACTTGGAAGAGGCAAGAGATGGAAAATAACATTCCTGGGGCTGGGTTTAAGCTGACCAGCACTGCAGACAGGCAGGGCTTCCTGAGGCAGGTGTGGAGGGGCAGAGCTGAGCATGGATTTTGCTGAGTTTTCTCAGAAGATGGAGAGGCTGTTCCTTGTTTCTCACAGCGGGAGGCAGGGTGCGATCTGGCTGTGCACCTAAAACCGGGGGGAGAAAAGCTTTGTCTTTCTCCCCTCTCAATCCTTTATCACCTTAGGAGGCCAAAGCTCTGCAGGAGCTCAACTGGGTGGGGCAGCACGGTGGAGCCATCAGTGAGAGCCAGCAGTGGTGGAGGAGGAGGGAGCCACAAATGGGGGAGAAATGGGAGTCACAAACGGGGGAGAAATGGGAGAAGTGGGAGTCACAAATGCGGGAGAAGCCCATGGGCCCGGATGAGCCAAGGTCAGAGGGGCATCAGTGCCCGGCGGCTGCTCCAGANACAAATGGGGGAGAAATGGGAGAAGTGGGAGTCACAAATAGGGGAGAAGCCCAGGGCTGGATGAGCCAAGCTCCAGAGCTGCTCCAGAGGTCCTGGGAGGGTCAGAGGCAGTGGCTCCAAGGGCCCTGGGAGGGTCAGGGGCAGCCGCTCCCCCAGTCCCCCCACGGCTCCGTCCGGCTGCTCCGGGGCATCCCCGGGGGACCCAGAGCTGCTCTCGGCAGGTCCCTCCCAGGCTCCTGCTCTGTCACTGCGGGGCTGAGCTGGCCCTGACTGCTCCAGCCCCTTCTCCTTTCTCCGGACCCCTGGACTGTCCCTCTATGGCCAGGGTCACTGCTCTGCGTCCAGCTGTCCGAGCAGGAGCTCTGTCCGTCTGCGCCGCCTCCCCCAGGCCGTGCCCCAGCTGCAGCCCGGCACACCTGCTCCGCTGGTGGCTGGGAGAGCGCTCCGAGCAGCCAGATGTGATTTCCTCCCCGGGAGCTGCGGATAACTAATTAGCAGACTCGCTGGAGTGTCGCTTTGCTCCATTATTTCCTTTTTCTTTGAGTGTGTCAATTTAGGCGGCTTCCAGTGAATTACATCAGTTATTAGAAATGTTCTACAGTGATCTTTAAATATCATCTGTGTCATAAATATTTTATGACATTTTCAGTGGCAAATGATGACTTTAATCAGGCTCCGGAGAAATCCGGCTGGGAGAGCACTCCAGGGCAGGGGCCCTTCAGAGACTGTCGGGTCCCCGGGAGTGCTGGAGCTCCTCTGAGCCGCTCCGTGTGCTGCCACCCTGCAGGAGAGCAGCAGGCGCTCTCTGGGCTGCCGTGGCTGAGCGTCCCTGTCGCTGTCCAGCAGCTCAGGGCCGGCTGTATTTAATTTTTTTTTTTTTTTTTTGCTTCAGAGTAAAAGTTCTGGAGGTTCTACACAAAAAAAAAATCTGTGAATGGAGCATAATGATGTGTTTTCGACAGAACGATAAATGTTAAAACCCAAAAATTACTACCTGTGTTTTGGAACGCTTCTCTAAAGATAATTAATGTACAGAGACGATTTTTACCTGCGGTTATTCCTTCCAAATGTGCGGCTGCTCCTCTTGGGGAGGAAAGCTCTGCGTTCCAAAGCTGCAGCGTGACGGTGATTGCTGGTTAGCAGGGAGAGAGGCTGCCATTTCCTGGGAGAATTCCAGGAATGCCAGAGGTTACCGTGACCAGGATGGCACTTTCCATGGGCAACGCGCAAAAACCACGCCTTTGTGTGGAGCAAGCCATCTGAAGCTAAAGAGCACTTCAGGATGAAAAGGACGAGTGAAAAGAGGCTGAATCTCTCAAACTGAGGCAGAGTGAGGAGTGCAGAGCAGGCAGGGGGAGGGATGGCCGGGAGCAGCTCAGCGGAAGGTGCTGGAAAGGGCTCCGAGGGGCAGGAGAGGCCCTGGGGGATGGAGCTCAGCAGAAGGTGCTGGAAACACAAATAATACAAATAATAACAATGACATTAAACTCGCACACACACACACATATATATACAAATAATAGCAATGACATTAATTCTAAACTTACACATATAAACATACATGCAAATAGTAGCAATGAAATTTGGTAAGTAATGGTATATAGGCATTTTAATATTACATGTGGTTTTTATTCACCAATTGGATTTTTCTGAGGTGTATATCGTGTTTTTCTGTTTTTCTGTATTGCTCACTCTGTGTAGTTCGGTCTTTGAGCAAAGACAACCCTGCGGATGGGTTTGCCTTTATCTGAGAGTGGATTGATTTAAACAGTTTTTTTCAAACAGATCTTTGAGATGTGCTACTGGGACTTTATTTGTTGTGTGTCGGGGTTTCGATTGGGCAGGCCCTGCTCGGCTGGTGGAGTTTTGGGTGTTAATTAACTCGGTGGCTTCTCCCTGGAAAGCAGAAGCTGCTGGGTGAGGGTGGACGTGGCCGTTCACCGCATCCCAGAGGGGTTTGGGTTGGAAGGGACCTCAGAACATCCTCTCATTCCCACGCCGTGCCTGGGCAGGGACACTTTTCCCTTTCGGGGCCCTGTGCTGCAGCGCCAGCAGGTGGCTCGGGGACAGGGCAGGGGACACTTGCTGCTGGCAGGGCAGGAGCTGGGGACGGGGACATTCCCTGGTGGGAGCCTGGTGACAGTCCTGTGACAGAGCTAATTAAGCTCCTGGGAGAATTTATGCAGAGCTAATAAGAAGCAGAACTAAACGTGTTCTTAATTTACCCTCAAGCTCACAAAAATGTTGTTCATTCATGTTGTACTAATTAAGCCAGCAGCCGTTAACCCTTTCCTCAGAGGCAGAGACCCTTGGCACCGGGGAGGACCCGAACCACCCTTCCCAGAGAGCGTCTCTGTTCCCGGGAATCTTCCACCCTCACCTCCCTCCTGCAGGGGCTGAGGTGGTTCAGGGGTGCTCAGGGGCACAGACAGGAGCTGTTTTTCCCTCTGCCCTTCCCAGCCACCCTTGTTGGACGGGAATTTGCTGCTGATCATCCCCGTGTGTCAGGGAGAACCGTCCCTGCCTCCAGCCGGGCTGAGCTTTGAGCTCTTGGAAAATCCCTCCCGGGTGTGAGGCTCTGTTTGTGTCACAGGCTGGGACCTGGGGTTGGCTGGATTGGGCAGCACAGGAGAGCCCAGGGCTCTGCAAGTTCTTGGGCAGGACTGGGGACAAGGGATGGAGTGATGGGACACAGGGAATGCCTGAGGGCAGAGATGGATGGGAGTTTGGGAATTGGGAATTCCTGGCTGGGAAGGTGGGGAGGGGCTGCGCTGGAATTCCCAGAGCAGCTGTGGCTGCCCCTGGATCCCTGGCAGTGCCCAAGGCCAGGCTGGGATGGTGCTGGAAGCACCTGGAACAGCTGGAGGTGTCCCTGCCCAGGACATGAAGCCACCCCAGGAGACCCAAATGAAAAGAGCCACAGGAACCGAGCTGGGAACTTGCAGCCAGGCACTGCTGGGGCTCCTCTGGGAGTTCCTCACTGGTCCCACCCCAGGAGCAGCCAGAAATAACAAAAGGCAGCCCCGAGCTCAGCCCTGCTCCCTCAGCTCCCCTCCAGGGGACAGGGACACGTCACCTGTGCTGTGCAGAGCAGGGCAGGGGGGCTCTGCCCGGTGCTGCAGCGCCAGGCTCACCTCTGCTCTTTAAAGTACACGAGCATGAAATATCATTTTGTGCCCTTTTCATCCTCCTGATCACTCTGAATTCCTGTGATGTTGCTCGGGAACGCGGGGAGAAGCTGTGCTCTGCTCACACTGCAGGCAGGGCAGCCGGGTGAGCTGCTGCAGGAGCTCTTCACATGAAAGGGAAGCTGCAAAGGCAGTGCCAGAAGATCAGGCCTCTGCTTCTGACATTACTCTTAATCAGGTGTTTCCATCCCTTCTTGCAGGAAAAGAAAGAAAAAAAAACTCACTAAGGCTCCTTTTTCTCATCCAGCTTTCCCATTTCTGACATTTCCTGGTTTGTCCATCACTGACAAACCATCCCAGCCGAGTCTCTGGCAATGCTCGGGACTCAGGCTGAGCTTAGTCAAGGGCTGAAGTGCTGCCTCAGCCTTGCCTGGACTGTCCCGGATGAGAGACTGAAAACTGAACTTGAAATCCTGTGACAGCAGGGCCAGGCTTTCACCACGTGGAGCATCTCTGCAGGGAGCTGGGCATGGAAAAATCTCATTTTGAAACAGCTGAAGTCAAGCACAGCCTCAAAATCCCAGAATCACAAACTCATCTAGGTTGGAAGGAACCTTCAAAACCTCTCATCCCACCCCTGCCGTGGCAGGGACAACTCCCACTGTCCCAGGTGCTCCAGCCCCAATGTCCAGCNCGGGGCCGGGAGCTGTCCAGGGACACTGGGACAGGGAAAGGAGAGGAAAAGCCAGGAGAGGATGAATTTCCTCTCCATGAACTCTCCGGTGCAATGAGCACTGAAGAGGGAGCAGAGTGGAGTGAATTAAGGGATTCTCTTGTGCTGCAGCCAGCCCAGTGGGCCGTGACTGTGAATAGATTTGGGAAGTGCAAATTAAAAGGTGTTAACGTCAGAGCAACGAGGGTCAGGAGAGCTGAGGAAATGAGGAACAGGAGAGGAATTAACTGCTCTCTTCTGTGGCTGGGGTTGGACCTGTGAGCTGGGAGAACATCTGGAACGTGCAGCGCTGGTTCAGGTTTTCAGGAGCTGTTGATGGGATTATTTTTCTGTTTCCTCTTTTCCCACATTTCCCACATTTCCTGTGTGCTGTGGTCACTGCTCAGCCACCCAGGGCCCTCCAGCACTCCCACCCACTGCGGCTCTCGCTGGGCGTGTGGTGCCTTCAAGGCCCTGAGAGAGTTTTGTCTGTCTGTGTCTCAGGACAGCCTGGTTTGTGGGCAGCACCGTTTGTTGTGCCCTGGGTGCTGCCAGAGCCAGCCTGAGGGACGAGCAGGGGGCTGAGGGTGAGGAATGGGGTCCTGCACCACTGCAGGGAACATCTCACCCCGCTCCTCTGCATCTGGGGTTTTATTTTCCAGAGATCTGGTTCTGCTCTTCAGTTCTGCGAGGAAATGCTTTACTTCTCCTGAGACAATCAGAGTCACTGAGGTTGGAAAATCCCCTGAAATCGCTGAGTCCAACCCTTCCCGAGCACTGCCACGGCCTCACTGCCCCTGTCCCCAAGCGCCACATCCGCAGGGCTTTAAATCCCTCCAGGGACGGGGACTCCACCCCTGCCCAGGGCAGTTGTTTTGGTGAAGAATTGTTCCCAATATCCACCTAAACCTCCCCTGGCCCAGCCTGGGGCCGTTCCCTCTGCTCCTGTCCCTGTGCCCTGGGAGCAGAGCCCGACCCCCCCGGGTCCCTCTCCTGTCAGGAGCTGTGGGGTCAGGGCTGCTCCTGGACACAGAGCCCCGGGAGTCACACGGTTTGGGAATGGGGGTCCTGTGCCTGGGGAAGGCTCCCTGTGCTGGCACACCCGGAGCACCTGGAACCCACGTGGCCTCGCTCCCGGCTCGGCTCTGCTGGGAAAATGCTGCTTTAGAGTCTGACAGCCCATAAATGGAGTGGTTTTGTGCCAAATAGCAGCCTCTGACAAACTCCCTGCCTGAGAGTCTCCTTTCTTTTGTGTGATATTTCAACACCTCTTTTTCTTCAATATTTCTGACATTTTTCCCATTACTCTGAAGGAAAGGAGAAACTCATCGTTCCCTCTTCTTGTGGAAAGGCTGAAAAGGGAATGCAACGAAAATGAGAGGGGCAGAGAGCTCAGCTGCAGCAGTCAAGTGGAAGGTGTTGGACTGAAGATTGGTGCCCATCAGATGTGATAATAATTGTCACCAGCGCTGATGGGGTAAGATCGACTCTGCAATGGAATTATCTGGAAAACAGCACCCCACAAAGAGGATGGGTTGTGTTTCCTGAAGGGGTCCCTTTCCTGTGTTTCTGAGTGGGAGTTTTGTGCCTTAGCCGGCCCTGGGCTGCAAAGATGGAAATTTAAAGATGGAAATGCAGATGTTGTGGCATTCCCAGTGTAACCTGTCAGGATTTGTTACCTGTCTGTCACAAATCCATGCAGTGTGCAGGGATTTGGGGAAAAAATCCAGTTTTGTTCCATTCCCATCCTGGGAGTCACATCACAGGTTTTGCTGAGTTTTCCCTCTCCCTCCAGGTCACTTTGCCTTTGGCTGGCACAGAGCCGAGCCCGGCTCCTGGCTGCTCCCACAGCCTTTGGGAGCCGTCACCACCCCTGAGCTCAAATTTCTCTCCTCAGAGGTGCGAGAATTCCTCTCCTCCTTTATCACATCAGAACAGTTTGCCTTGTGAATGTGATTTAAAATATCCGCCCGTCGGCTCTCTGATTTCAGCTCTGGGCTAGCGGCAGCTGCTGTGTTTCAGTTCGGCTCTGCCGAGTGCCTGACGGGCAGCAGGTCACACAGGAGGGCAGTGCCGCTGTCACACCAGCCCTGCACGGAAGGATTCCTCTCCTCGAGCTCACTTTTGTCTGCAGAGCATTCGCAGGGACAAGGGGCCAAGAGCTTCTGGAAACTGGGGGGAAAAGTGGGTCAGTCCTGCCGAGATAATATTAAAAAAAACCCAGGAATCCTGATGCAGAGGCAAGTGAGCTATCGATTGTGGTTTCTCTGCCACGAGACATCTGGACAAATGCCCAGCAGCAATTATTTAATAAATGTGTGGAATCAATTATTTTGCTCCATCCCTGGAAGTGTCTGAGACTGATTGGACGGGGCTTGGGGCACCCTGGGGTAGTGGATGGTGCCAGGGGTGGGCTGGGATGATCCTGAACGTTCCTTCTGACCCAAACCATTCTGTGATTCTCTGATGTTATAAAATAACAAAATTATTTGAAGTTTTCCCCCAAATTTATAAAGGTTTCTGCAAATTCTGAATATCTGTGCCACGAGACAGCCCTGCTGAGCACTGGCTCCGTATGGAATCAGGGAATGTCCCGAGCTGGGAGGGACCCACAGGATCATGGATCCAGCTCCTGTCCTGCCCAGACCCCCAATAATCCCACCCTGGGCACCCCTGGTGTCCAAACGCTCCCGGAGCTCTGGCAGCCTTGGGGCCGGGACCATTCCCTGGGCAGTGCCCAGCACCCTCTGGGGAAGAACCTTTCCCTGAAATCCATCCCGACCCTCCCTGACAAGGGTGGTTCTATAAAAGGCCGTGTAAAATAACTTTCTTGGAGTTTTCCTGCTGGATTTCCGCTGCCAGGAGGAGCCTGTGCTTCACCTCAAACGAGTCAGGCGAGGATGGTGGAAGGAAGAACCCGGGGCGACGGCAGGAGGAGGAGCAGGGGCCGTGCAGGGGTCAGACCTGTCCCCTCCTGTCCCTCACCCCCTCTCCTCCCGGCCTCCAGCAGGGCAGCACAGGACAGACAGGAACTCCAGAACTTTTCCCTCAGGAGGCGTCTGGCGCATCCTCCCCGCACAGTGAGGCTCCCGAGCGCTGTCAGAGCCCTCCGACCGCACTTTAATTAAACTCTCCTTACCCCGATCGCTTCTGTGGGTTTTTGTTGTGCTCAGTTGGGGAAAGAGAGGATGCTCGTGCGCTTAAGCATCCTCCTAAATGTTCATTTAGTCAAATCCTGCACATTGCATTTGACTTTCGGCAAAATAATAGTGATGCAATTACTTACCGGGATTAGCACAAAGCCTCCGCCGGTGGATGTTCGGGGAACACAAAGCCAGCACCGGCGCTCCCAGCGGGTCGCACTTTAATGAGGATTTGCATCTCTAATTTCACTCCCAACTTTTTTTTTACAAAGTGCTTTTCCATGGGTAAAAGCCTGGGGAAGGAAATGCTGCCTGTGCTCTGGAGAAACGAGCTGATTTGGGGGATGGCCACAGCTGCTCAGCTCATCCTTTTCCCCGGATCCCTGGATGGATCCTCGGGCTGGATGGGTTTGGAGCAGCCTGGAACAGTGGGAGGGGTCCCTGCCCATGGCTGGGCTGGGCTGAAGGGTCCCTCCAACCCAAACCATTCCCGGATTCTGTGACATCCTTTGATCACCACATAATTACTTTAATTTGTCACTTTTCGCTGTAATTGAATTAATTTTCAGATGGAATGCGGTGGGTTTGGTCTATTTTATATTTCAGGCTCAGCTGTCTGATACTTTGCCTTCTGTGAATGGGTTTTTTTGGCATCTGGGGAAAGCACAAACAAGCTGAAAACAGAACACAAAACTCTGAAGCCATTTGAGACATCCTGTGTTCTCTCCAGTCATCTACATTGTTATGTTGATTTTAAATATCCAGGCAGGGAATATATCCCTAAAATATTTCTCTTTTTCTGATGGAAAAATAATGTATTTTAATACAGCAGATAAATCCTCATTTTTATTGCTGCTTTTATTGAATTCTATCTCGGCATTTTCCCATTCGCAGAGTGATGCTCTGTGGGTACGGGTGGGGGCTGCTGTTAATTTTAACTGCCTGCTCTAAAGTTTCTAACAGGAATGTAAAAATTGCCCAGGTTATGCAATTAATCCTCTTCCTGCAGCGAAATATTGAAAACGTGCCGGCAGAACCTGGCTCTGTTTTCAGGATTCTTGTGTTAAAAACCTCCTTGTCTGCACCTGGATGTGGGCACACACGTAAATATTCACATGGACACACATGGAAATATTCACACATGTAAATATTCACACAGACACACATGGAAATATTCACACATGTAAATATTCACACAGACACACATGTAAATATTCACACATGTAAATATTCACATGGACACACATGGAAATATTCACACATGTAAATATTCACATGGACACACACATAAATATTCACTCATACATGTAAATATTCACACGGACACACGTAAATATTCACACATACACATGTAAATATTCACATGGACACACACGGAAATATTCACACATGGAAATATTCACATGGACACACACGTAAATATTCACTTATACACGTAAA
>VYZT01029196.1:67614-114534 GCA_013400735.1 Pomatostomus ruficeps | reverse complement strand
GGAGCAGATATAAAGTGGTCTACAGTCTGGACAACTGTGTGTCTTACCCCAAGTATCTATTAGTCTTCCCAAAGGCATGCTGCTTTTCAGCCCATCTTACAATGGATGAGTGCTACTGCAGCAGAGGGTGGCAGGCTGGATAAGGGGCCACATGTGATCTAGAGCTAGGTGCTGAACCCTCCTGCTCTCTCTAACATTTTGCATTATCACATGCCCTTTTATTTCAGATTGTTGCCCTTGCACTAGGTTCAGCTGTGTTGGAATACAGGACAGATTTATGTCTGGCTACAGTGCATCAACCAAGAAATCTTTCAGTCTTTACTAAATAGAAATATTTAATTTGTCAACCAGCAGTTTCCTCTAAAGGTTAGTGACCTGTCTTATTAAAAATATGAACCCTACATCTAATTTGAAATTTTCTGGCCTCAGATTCTAGCCACTGACTCCTGTTATGTCTTCTGTTCCTGTAAAAGTGACCTTTTAGTAACCCCTTATTTTAGCATCATGTATTTTCTCCCCATGAAAGCACTTACATGTTACAAATGACCAACTCTAGTTTCATTTTAAGAAGAAAACTCAAATGTTAAGTTTAGCATTCTCCGTAAGTAATTGGAGGTCATGTAAAAAAATATCTTGTTGTCCCTAATTTCTACATTCTCTTAATTAGAGACAAATGTTAGAAATATCCTTAGAAAGACAGAAATAGGCAAGACATCCCTGCTTGGCCTGGTTACACAGCGTGATTCAACAGTGGCCACAGATTTGCAACACATTAAAACTTTAAAAAAAAGGGGGAGGAAAAGAGCACTACTTATGCAGGCAGTGAGCCAAAGTTACTCCCTGTAAATCTAGCATAGTATTGAGCACTTACAAATTATTAACTAGCATGGAAGTTAAAAAATTTAATTATAACAAAAGAAAACAAAAAATACCCCAACTGAATAGCAAAACCATACAAAATCATAAACTGCAGATTTTACTCTGATTTAACTTACAGTAAGAAAAAAATTAATCACATTTGAAGAGCTGTAATATCCCAGTGTTATCTGGAAGGAAGGCCTTTTTCTCTTAACACCTGAAGGGTTCATAAGTTATTATTGCTAACCTGCTTCATTCAAAGTTCAAGCATCATTTTTGCACTGATTTGATGTCCTTTTTCTTTTTTGCAACCAGAATTTTTAAAAACCAGCTTGAAATACATTTTTTCATCTTAAAAGTGGACAGATTCAGGCTTAAAATTGCATCTTAGTTTCACAGTCTATTGAGGTTTGAGCAGCTAGTTAGCAAAGTCACTGGCTGAGACAGTAATGCAACAGGGTTGCTGTTCTTCTATCCTTAGTGGTTTCCCGACAACCTGCTAACTCAATCTGACAGCCTTCTAAAATGAGGTGACTGCCTGGTGGCAAGGGGAGAGCAGTGGATGTTGTTCATCTCAGCTTCAGTACTGCCTTTGACCCTGTCTCCCTCCACAACCTAGCAGACCAGCGATGTGGTTGTGCAGAGAAGCAGACTGGGAGACAGACTGACAACAAAACGACCTGTTGAGCTTTAAGAGTTGTGGTCAGCAGCACAAAGTCTAGCAAGGCACAGGTGGAGTACCCCAGCAGAAGATACTAGGGCCAAGACAATTTAGCCTCTTCATCACTGATCTGGATGCTGGGTACCCTCAGCAAGTCCACAGATGATACAATACTGGGAGCAGCATCTGATGCACTACAGCATTCTTGTTGCCATCCAGAAGGACCTGGACAGGCTGAAGAAACTGGCCAGCAGAAACTTCATGAAGCTCACAAAGGTAAATGCCACATCCTGGGCAGGAAAAATCCCAAACCACTACAGGCTGGGAAGCAGCTCCCTAAAGAAGGACCTGGGTATCTTGATGAACAAGCTATGAGCCAACAGTGCACCCCTGCAGCAAAGCAGGCCAACAGTATCCAGTGTTGCATTAGGCAGAGCATCACAGCAGGTCGAGGGAGGTGATCCCTCCTCTCTCCTCAGCCCTGGTGAGACACAGCTGGAGGGCTGGGTCCAGTGCTGAGATCCCCAAAACAGAGAGACACAGACACGGTGGACCATGTCTGCCAAAGGACCAGGAAGATTGAGGAGGGCTTGGAGCATCTGATAAATGAAGAGAGGCTGAGAGAGCTGACAGTGTTCTCCTGGAGAAGCTCAAGGGCACCATATTCATCCTACTCATTCCTGGTGGGGGGAAGCAAAAAAGATGGAGCCAGGCTCTTTTCAGTGGTGTCCAGTGACAGGACGACAAGCAGTGGGCAGAAATTCAAACACAGGAAACTCAATTTAAACACAAGAAAACTTCTCACTGAGAGAGTGACTGAACACCGGACCAGGCTGCTCAGAGAGATTTTGGAGTCTCGCCCTTGGAGATGCTCAGAATCTGATAGTTCACAGTACTGAGCAACATGTTCTGTCTGACTCTGATCTCAGCAGGAGGCATTGGATTAAATTATGTCCAAGGGTCACTGCCAGCCTCAACAATTCTGTAATGTTGTGACTATGCATGTGAAAATAGAAATTCTTTTCATTAGAGATATAATTTTGCCTCTCTGAGCAGTCACTTGCCTCTTACTGCAAACTGCGTTTTGAAACTTCCATGATCTGTAGAGTGTTGGTCTCTTGGCCATTTTGATACAGATTTCTTTTCCCATAACTCATCCACTCTTTTTTAAGAGGAATGAAATCCTTCCAGTCTGAAAGAGCCTAATGTGCTTTCAGGGTGAAAAAGCAGGAAGAGGAAAATAATACAGGATTAACTTCTTATGCTAGGAGAAAATATAACAGGCTATACTTAAGAGAAGACAGCAAATGGACTCTTGGAGATGGCTTTGTCAACACCTGTGATAAGTGGAACTATCCAAATGTTTGAAGTTAGACTTGTGATTAAGAACTCCATTGAACAAGGGTCAGAGTATCATACAAGGAAGCTCCTTGAATTCTGTTCAGCAGATGGATAAAGTTTAGAGCAATAAAATCAGCCAAACAAGCCAGACCAACATAAATGCAGCCTGGCTGCCTTTTCACTGGTCCTCCCTACCAATAAAGATATATCCACTAGCCCTTAAAGTTACGTCTTATTTACCTACAGAGTTTCTATGCCACAGATACCAATTCACAGTCAGTTTGGTCTACGTTCATAAAGTTCTTAGGAAATTATTTTCATTTCAAACTCCCAAACATAGACATTAGAAAAAGACACTAAGGTTCCTAGACATGTCTAGATAGAGCCAAAAAGCTTTGCTACCAGGAAACTGAGGTCCCTCTCAAACACACATATATGTGCTTTACAATGCACATCATCCTGAGATATCCACTGACAGGCACCAGTCATATGACAGATAGAACAGGCTGGACATGTATGGCAAGGACAACACACCATAATGGAAGCACAAGTAATTTTGTTCATTATAGGAACATCTGAGCAGAAGCAGGGCACCAGGGTACCACAAATGTAAGCTACTCTAACCTTCACTGTGCTTTAAAGTCAAGAGGACTACAGGAAGAAGGACAGGAGAAGTCTAACTGGTTTCATCATTGCTCACTGATAAATTAGCTTGGCAACTTGCCCTCATTTTAATTTAGATATTTTGGAGGAAAAGTAAAATCATAATTTGGGGATAGAAAATTTTAGAATAAGTAGAGTTGCAAGGGATTCCCACTCTGGCAGCAGTTTGGTTTGAAGAGTTGGATGTTTTGGGTTTGTTGGGTTGTTTTTGGTGTGCAAGTTCCTTTTCTCATAACTCTGAGAAGTACCTGCGAGCTGTGTGTTTTTATGCTGCACAGAAGGTATCACTTCCTACAAGGCTGGTGAACAAACACAACCTAACAACACTCAGAGAGTTATTTTTTATTATTATCTTGAACACTTGGAGAACTCTTTTCTATTATTATATTGAATAAAAGAAATATGGGAAGAAACAGTTTCTCCCTTGCTTGTTTTCTCTCCTTCACACACACACAAAAGATAAGGCAGCCCCAAGATTATTTTAATGTTGAACACAAAGATTAAAAAATGTAGCTCAGGTTCTTTATCAAATACCAGTAAATTTTCTAAGGAAAGGACTGATCAGCCTTCTTCATCTTCCATAGGCAACAAAGGGCCTCAAGAGGCCTCCAGTTCCTGTTAGGTTTTGGTAAAAGCAAACTGCAGTTCAGATAAAAGAGAGATTCAGTATTTTGTATTGAAATGAGCAAATGAATCCGAGGAATGGGGAGATGCTCTGAACATTCAAGCTGCCTGCTCTAGTCCCTCTAGCCTCATAAACTGCACCTAAGTTTCATGGATTCTTTTACTAATACTGAATTTAGGAAGCTCTGATTTACTACAGAAAAAATGTACTTTAAGCCACTTTAAAATTCTAATATGCTGTATAATAAAAATAAAAAGCAAAGCAGCAAATACAGCTGGCAGTCCCTGGTTTCTATGAGCTCCTCTGCTATTTGTATCACTCCACCACGCAGAGCTCACTCCAAATGGATGTTCTGGCAGAGGTCCCAGACACACATGCCACCAAGTCACAAGCAGCTCACCGTCACACCACTCTTACTAATGAGAGCTACAGCAGCAGTTCTTCAACATCTTTTACTCTATGCAATCCTGGGATACATTCCTTATGTCCTTTCCTGTCTTCCCCAGCCAGATGGAGAACTGCTGACTCCAGGAGAAACAAGGAAGAGAGAGATGGGGAACTGCAGGCTGCCCCATGAAGAAGAGGTTGCTCTTGCAAGGAAAACCAGGGGGAGGGCAGCCAGCAGTGACTGGGCAGGGGTAGCAGGAGCGGGCACCCAGATGTAACCACAGCTAGAGGAGGGTAGGCTGGCAGCCCCCAGAACTGAAGACTGACAATGACTGGACCACACTGCTCCTTCACCTTCCCCACACAGCTGAGACTCCCCCAGCCCTGTCCTAGCCACTTCTTCCCAGGTGCTCCCTTTGCTCTGCTTTCTGAAGCACAGCAGGCACAGCCTTCCCCAACCCCACCCCAGTATATTCCACATTCCCCAACAGACAGAGGTGTGTCCTGGCTTGGCAAGCCACTGTGCTGCATCACTGGGAAGGGAGAACAGCAAAACATTATATGGTGTGAAAAGCTGCTTGGATGAGAGGGTAGGCAGCTGGTATGCAACAGGAGGAAGATTCAGAGGGAAAAGCTGCAGAGCAAAGTTGAGTCCAGGTGAGACACTGAGTAGTAGGCACAGTAACAGCAGGAGAGAGAAAAAAGTAGACAAAGATCTTCCTTCAAAAGAGCTGGAAAAGATTATGTAGGATTGTGACCACATTTTCCCTCAACCATCCAGGCCTGCCCTCCAGCTAAGCAAAAAATATGAGAGCTCATTTTTTATTGTGCACAAGGAAGCTCTGGGAAGCTTCTTTCGAGAAGAGTGGCTATTCCTCATTCAGGGGACAAGAAACAGAATTTTCTTTTGCACATTGCTTCAAGCACTGAGATAATCCAGGTGCTAGTTTCCTCCTGAAGCCTGGGAATAGCCCTAAGCATATGCAAAATATTGATAAGCAAAACAGTTAGCTCATTCCAGAAAGCAATGGAAAGGAACAACAAAAAGATCCACCACACTGTGACAGTATACATGTATGCTGGAAAGTGAAATGGTTGCTTTTGGGAGCGGCCAGAAAGGATGACAGGTGAGGACAGGGGCCTTAGCCACACTCAGGTCTAATAGAAGGGACGAAGGGTTTGGAACCAGAGAGCGGCAGCATGAGCAACTTGAGGTTTTTATGAGGGAAATCACAAAGCATGTCATGACTGGGGGGAAATAGGGAGAGTTCTCTAAGGAGGGCACTGAAACATATGCATATAACATTACATCATTGTCTTGCTCTCTAGGACAACAGTGTAACACATCCATATGTTCTCTATGATCCATGCTGGGTACCTGGGTGGGTTTAGGGGTACACTGCATCACCAAGAGGGAGGAGATCTGCTGATCAGGATCCAGCACAGGTCTCAACATCCAGCAGAAACCACCACAGTCCTGAAGTCAGAGCTACCATTCTACAAAATCAATGGATTTGAACTACATACAAGCAAAGACTAAGGAGGAGGAAGGTAGTCTCTCATTGCCTTTTTTGGATGCAACATGAACTTCATTATACAGCTTTAAATCAGCCTCTCATGTAGGAAAGAGGTTCCTCTTCCCTACAGGCCTGCTAGCTGAAGTGACTGGCAGATGAACTTGTTCGCACATTCTGGGGTGCTGGTGGCCATTCAGAGGATAGGTAGCATAAAAAATCACGGGGCATCTCTGAGTTACTAGATTTTGGATGGTTTATCTTATCCACCTCTGTGGTCAGCATAGCTGAATAGGAATAAAAGCTGTGGTGTGCTCCAAGAAAAAGGAGACTTCAGAGGGAGAAGAGGAGGACAAGCATGAGACAGTCTAGTATGTGCCAGCAAAAGCAGTGTCTGCACAGAGACATCATAAGGGTGGCAATTTGCTGCCCTTTCCTGATACATGTGCGAGTCCAGCAGGACTGTGGCAACAACAGCCAGCACCCAGTCCTGTATGAGACACTTTTGGAGTGGTACAGCTTCAAGGATTCAGCATGCCCCTCCTTTCAAGAAAGACGATGTGCAGATTGCATGACATTTAAAATGCATTTCCTCACCAGGGCATATACTTTCTTTCATAATTTCAATTATTTACCAAGAAATTATTCAAATGAAAAATTTCTTTCCAAGACAACACAGGTATTTACCACACCTGCCTGATTTCAACAGCATAAGCAGAGAATTTTTCTAGAGGGGTCTTGGCTTTTGGTGGGGTTTTTTCCTTGCTATTTTTACACATTTGAGCCAGCCAGAGACTTCTGCCCAATAGAATCATGGTATGTGAGAAAACTCTTAAGGTTTAAGTAATTAATCTCAAATATTAGAAGTTTACTACTCAAAGGGAACCTGAAGAGAAAAGCAAAATCACAACTGATATCTCCATTATAAGTAAATCTGCAGTAAAAGTCCATCTTCGCTGTTCCTCAGCAGGGAGAAAATTGCATGTTTGGAAGAAAAAATGCCTTGCAAATACAGGGCTTCACTCAAGTTACCCATTACAAAGAACTGAGGAAATGGATGTTACTCCTGTCACCTGTAACTACTACAGGGTGGACTCAAGTCAGTCTCTACACAAAACTACAAGTGCCACCATGACAAGCAAAGGCACGCACATCATCAGGAATGTAGTTTTTTCAGCATTGAGACTCTAATTTAATTTACCATGGTTGACATAAAGTAAACACCAGCTACTGAAAAGGAGATTGTCTGTATCATTAGAATCCACTGAAGAAATACCACTGGAGAAAAGGAACAGCTTTTACCCAGGAAAATCCAAGTGAGGAAACAGAAAAGTAAGGCAGCAGAAAGATAGATTTTCTGGCTCATCAGTCTAAAAGAACAAGCATTAAATCTTCAAATGGGTTGTATACCCTGTGTCTGGTTCTGAAGGTATTCTGCAGAACCTCAAAGAAATGCAGGCACTATGTACTGCTTACTTATAATTTGCTTGACTAAAAGCACACAGCTAGTATATCCTGTGATATGGGAGAAGTGTGAAATGTATCCCAGGACATATGCCAAGAAAAGGAGTAGGAAGGTATTGCTTTGGGAAGCAGCAAGTCTTAGCTTTTTCAAGGCCGTTTTAGGGAGGCAAGATACAGGCTCAAAACAGCGGCCTGTGCATGCTGGAGAAGCTGCCGAGAGCCAGGTCTGATGCAAAGGGAAACAATCAGCCTTCTGAGGAGCTATGGAAGAGCTGATTTCACTGCCAGCTATTGTCTGGTTTGGATCTGCTTTTCCCTTAGAGAAAAAACCCTCTTTGCACTCCTCAGTAACACTTACTCATAAAATAAACCTGGACTATAATAAATTAAGAACTTGTTGCTGTGCATGGGCTGACTACTAGGAGCGCAGTTGTACTCTTGAGTGACCACTCAATTAAGCTGAGCTCAGAGTCTTCCACCAAAGACATTATTCACTTTTCTCGGATGGCAGAAAGTATTGTAATCCCAAGAAGGATTAGTGGAGCTGCATCATTTTACATCATGTGGGAACCAGACTACTACCTTAAACTACATTTAATTTCATAGGCTACTTATTTCAGCTTTTTCTAGGAGTATTGTGATCCTGAGAAGAGAAGGAGAGCTACACTTGGTATTAAGACTCCACAAGATAGGTTTGGCAGCTGAGAGACACATTCTGAGATACAAGAGCAAGTGAAATTCAGTTCCTAAAAACAAGCTTGAATTCTGCTGATATTTCCTTGTGTTTCATGTTTACTAGTCTAGTGTTTCCTTCCCTCTTCTCTCTTCTTTTATCATTTAAAATAATTTGTAAAATATTTGCAGCTTCCAGAGACTGATGGAGGGACTGACTTCCTCACTAAGAACACGATAGGGAAGTGCAAGCTTAAGGAAAATACTGCCATGGCTTCCTCTGAATACTGAGCACCACTGGACTCAGGCCCTGAGAAAAAAAGAAAGAGAGTGGAGAGAACTTGATAAATGCAGAAAAGGACTAAAGATAGAATACTTAGGAGGAAACATCTGGAAAAGTGAAAATATAAAATGAGAGAAAGGTTGGCTAGTTTAATGCGGAAAGTAATTAGGAAAATGATAGGAAAGAAAGAACTTCCTACTTTCATAGAAGCTAGTGAGAATAAAAAGCAAGTATGTTTAACTGAAGAACAGCAAATGGCTACAAGCTATTACATAATTTCTGTATCTTTAAAAATCTTTTTTTAATTTACTTATCTCTTCCTTTTTTTGTTTTGTTATTAAAATCACTCTCTTTCAGAGGTTAGAGTTTGTTTGTTTAATGTAGCAAGAACATATGTGCAATTACTGTTTGTGGGGTTTTTGCTCCATGATGTACAATTAAACCATATTAAACAGTTTACAACACAGAGTAACAAATTAGAAATTTCTATTTCACTTGCTTTCCATGCTTAAAAATAATCTCAATGAATTGATGGCTTTATGTTTTCAAATTCTAAGTAGAACATTTCTTAGTTCCAGAATTCCTGGAAAACAGTAACTAAGAAAAAAACTAGGAACAGCAAAAGCTTAACAAATAGCAACTGTAACTTAATAAAAATTTACTTAATTTCATACTCAGCTGCAGGAAACACCTGCGATTGTAACAGAAATGCTGGTCTCTTATTCAACTATCAGACTGAAATAGTTCATCAATATTCTATACTTAAATATGTTTTTAACAAGGTTTTTGCTGGGGAAGGAGGATCATCCACTACTTATTCAAAAGCTTTAAACTTTCCTGGTCCATAGAAAAAAAAAAATCCTCAGTCTTGAGAAAGAATAAAAATTTAAAGCTCTGACTGTGACTCCATCAACAAACAGGCTTTAATAATTTCCCAATTACTGTAAAATATTTGCATGAATGTTAAGAAATAATTCTGGACATTTCCTTTGCCATCAGGCTCAAAAGCCCAACGAAAATTTATTGTATTAGAATTAATCATATTAAAGAAATATGCTGCCCTCCTCTCTTACTTAGACTTTTTGAAAGCTTCAACCAGTAAAAGTCAATTTATAGAAGTACCCTCATTTTTCGGGAAAATATTCTTAGAAATTGCAGCCTGTTACTACATGCAGTCAAATATTAAAATGCTTTCCTGAAGTGCTGCTATGCTGGGGTTTTTTGGTATGCATTGTAGTCAGATATTCCTTTAATACAATAACAAGCAATATTAAATTTATCAAGTTTTACTAGGCTGTGTGCAACTCCACAGTGTTAAATCTTTCTATTAAGCAATTCAGCAACTGGCGGGCAGGGAAGAAGACTGGCCTGGCTGAAGAGAGTTTTGGCTGGAACTCGGGGAAAGAAAAGGAGAGTTTATGACCTTTTGGAAGAAGGGGTAAGCAACTAAGGACGATTACAAGGACGCCATGAGGTTATGCAGGGAGAAAATCAGACGTGCCAAAGCCCACCTAGAACTTAATCTGGACACTTGTAAAAGACAATAAAAAAAGTTCTATAAATACATTAGCAACAAAAGGAGGGCTAAGATGAATCTCCATCCTTTACCGGACACAGGGGAAAATGTAGGGACAAAGGACAAGGAAAAGGCTGAGGTGCTTAATGCCTTCTTTGCCTTAGTCCTTAACAGTAAGGCCAGTTGTTCTCCAGCAATGCAGCCTCTTGAGCAGGAAGACAGGGACAGGGAGCAGAATGAAGCTGTGGATGTTGTTTACCTGGGCTTTAGTAAAGTCTGTGACACTGTCTCCGACAGCATCCTCCTGGACAAACGGGAAGCTCATGGCTTGGACAGCTGCACCATTTGCTGGGTTTAAAACTGGCCGAATGGCCAGGCCCAGGGAGTGACAGCAAATGAAGCTACATCCAGTTGGTGGCCAGCCACCAGTGGTGTTCCCCAGGGCTCAGTATTGGGGTCAGCCCTGTTTAATATCTTTATTGATGACCAGGAAGAGAGGATCGAGTGCACCCTTGCTAAGTTTGCAAACAACACCAAGCTGGGCAAGAGTATTGATCTGCTGGAGGGTAGGAAGGCTCTGCAGAGGGATCTGGACAGACTGCACCAATGGGCCACGGCTGCACTTGGGTCACAACAAACGCATGCAGTGCTACAGGCTGGGGGAAGAGTGGCTGGGAAGCTGCTCAGAGGGAAACGACCTGGGGGTGCTGGTCAGCAGCAGCTGAACATGAGCCAGCATGTACCCAGGTGGCCAAGAAGGCCGATGGCATCCTGGCCTGTAACAGGAATAATGTGGCCACAGGACCAGGGCAGTGATTGTCCCCCTGTACTCAGCCCCAGTGAGGCTGCACCTCAAATATTGTGTCCAGTTCTGAGCCCCACACTACAAGACAGACACTGAGGTGCTGGAGCATCCAGAGAAGAGCAATGAAGGTTAAAGGTCACAAGCCTTATGAGGAGCAGTTGAAGGAACTGGGGTTGTTTAGTCCAGAGAAAAGGAGGCTTAGAGAGGAATTTATCACTCTCCACGACAACCACCTGAAAGGAAGCTGTAGACAGGTGTGGGTCAGTCTCTTTTTGCAAGTAACAAGAATGAGATGAAACAGCCTCATGTTGCACCAAGGGAGGTTTGGATTGGATATTAGGAAAAATTTCTTCAATGAAAGAAGAAATCAAGCACCAGAACAGGCTGCCCAGGGAAATGGTGGAATCAGCATCCCAGGAAGTGCTCAAAAAACATGCAGATGTGGTGCTTAGGAACATGGTACTGATGGTACTGGGTTAACAGTTGGACTTGGTGATCTTAAGGGTCTTTTCCAATCTAAATGATTCCATGATTGTACGAAAAATCTCCTAAATAAAGGTGATCATGTAGGCAAAGAATGAGCAGTGGAGGGGAAGGGAACATGAGGAAAATGGTAAAGGGGGAAAAAAAGAAAACATGAGCAAGCAGGATGCTCCACTGACAGTAGAAAGGATGGAAGACAAGGAAGTCAGATTTGTACCTAAGGAAGGAGACATGATGGGAGGCTGTCCTTAACAGCTGAAAACTTGTCATCTAACTGGATCTACAAATAAGAATGGCGTATTAAATGGATATGGAATATGGAGTTTGGTTTAAAAATTGTTCTGAACAATAATGCACTTAAAAGATATGGCAGTGGGAAAAGGAATGTCAGTGTGTAAAAAAAATGAGAAAGAAAACAGATTCAATACTACAGAGTGCAGTAATTGAGAGGAAACATGGGATTATTCCTAATCCGGTCTGGGAAATGGATGTGGTTAGTGAGAAACAAGTGAAATGATTGTATACTAATACTTAGGTCACAGACCAGAGAAGAAAAAATGGAATTTCAATTGTTGATGCTAAATGTGAAGCAATATATTGCAGGAATAACAGAAAATGCAATCAGGATTGGAGCATGACTATGTTTGGGAAAGGTGAAAACAGAAGTAAAAATGGTGGACAAGAACTGAACATTAATAATGGCAATGGGATGAGAAGGAAAAACATCAATAATACAAAATCCTTTTAGGAGAAAGACAATTTGCAGTAGATTCTCAATTCTTTTGAAGGAGATCTCTTCCTCTTTTCCCCCAAAATGAATTTTCACCTGACACTCAAAAGACTCAATTCATAGTAGAAAATTATGAGTTAGAAATAGCAAAACAAATGGATCTACTAGCAGCAGGGGCCCAGTTACTTCTGGATGTGAGATCCTACTAAAAACAGTTAAACAAGGAGGATTGTGAGTATTTTTAGGGTGGATTTTGGGAGTAGCAACGTTTTCTGTAAAACAACTGGATTAAGAAAATAATGAGTTGTGAGACCATTATTTGGTTTTGTTTCCACTAAACAAGAGAGATGATCAAAATTCTTGTAATAAAGGTTCAAGACTTCAAAGGGGAAAGGGGTAGGTTTGATAAACTAAAAGAAAATAGTTTATTAAATATTCACCTGGCCTGAGGAGATATCAGATAGGAAGAACTATCTGAGGTCTTGAGGCATTGCTACAGAACTGCAACTGAAAAAGCAAGACCACGAACAGAAGGACTGAAAGCCAAATTTATACTATAAACTGAAAAGTCATAAACTGGAAATATCAAAGAGCAACTTGTAAAATCACAGCGATAAAATCATATATATTTTATATATCATTATATTACCCTGATATAATCATAAACTACAAAGTCACTGCTGAAGTGTATCTTTACTTCTGCAGTGCTCTTGCTGTACAAGTCAAGAGCTCACCTCAAGCACTGACAAAGGTTTTTATCACCCATACTAAAGGAAACTGGTCTCAAACTGGTGCAGAACAAGCTTACCAGGGTGGTCAAAAGAACATATAAGCTTCACCTAGGCAAGGAGAGGACCCTTGGTTAACCTTGGAAGAGGCAGACTTCTAAGAGAGCTACAAGATTTGTTTCCATAAATATTTTGCAGGGGCAGTAAAAGAGCTATTTAAGCAAAATGACAGTATTAACTTAAGAACAAGTGGATATAAACAAGCCACAATGAAATTCAGGCTGAAGTTAGCAGAAAGCTTCTAGCCTGACTGCACAGAGGTTTTGGAACATAATTTTAATGACAGCAGTGAAGACAAAGAACTTAATGGGATTTTGATCACTTTGCAAATGGCATAGCA
The DNA here is from genome assembly GCA_013400735.1 of Pomatostomus ruficeps. Classification (NCBI taxonomy): domain Eukaryota; kingdom Metazoa; phylum Chordata; class Aves; order Passeriformes; family Timaliidae; genus Pomatostomus; species Pomatostomus ruficeps. The sequence goes on along the minus strand of VYZT01029196.1, from coordinate 101,404 downwards.
GGAGGAGGTTGCGTGGAATAGTAAGAGAACAAATGCTAGGATCAGGAAATCTTTTCCATTCCTAATTTAAATTTAAAAATTTTTCACCAAAACTTGGCAGAAGCTATTGAATGCTGTGTTTTAATGGCTGTCTTTGTTATTCCATGAAATGTACTTAAAAGGATTGTTAAAAGAAAAACCTTTCTGTTGAAAGACAGCATGGTGTTTTTATGAAGTACAAACAATACGTATCCTGGAATCCTAGCCAGCATACTGAAAGCCCATTAAAATAAGTTGCAGCAAATTCATTAGGCATAGTGATAACTATAAAAATGAGGCATTATTGCAATAGCCTAAAGTTCATGTATTCTGGAGTTATGTATTTTGGTAAAATTGATGACAGGAAAAACCATCTGTGGTTAGGACAGTGGACTGGGACTTAACAGTTCAGTTCCTGAACCTGACATAAACTTTAGGGAAGCCATTCATTCTGCTGCTTAATTTGCTAGCTGTAAAAGTAAAATAATCATCTTCTTTTCCCTTGCCCAATATATGTTGAGGTCTCCACACCTGGAGATGGTGACTGTTGAGAACACCAGGGCTGGTTCTCATATTACATTTCTCATGTTACTGCGACCACCAAATCAATCATGCAGGATGACTTTGGCTCTGCTGGCTTATTCCCACTGTGCTGGCTTCTAGCAACAGACTGAGCTGTGCTTTTACAAGTAAAATCACACAATGACTTGGAATTCAACCACGACAGAAGTCAACCTTTCTGTATCAACCTGAAAGATTAAAGCTCTGGCCTCTAAATGAATTCTACGTAAACAAATGACAATGCAACTATAACCACTCTTCACATGGTCAGTCACAAAACTCTCATATTAACCACTGCCAGTCTTTAAGTTCAAAGATCAAACTCAGTCACACTCTTAAGATTTAAGTAAAAATAAAATGTACATTTTAACTTCATCTTTACTATCTTTTCACAGAATATACTCTATATTTTAAGATGTCTCTCTGAATGCTTGTTTTATACAACTTCAGTACCTCCCAAGAACATAACAAAAGGAAATGGGATAAACCCCAAGGATTTCAGTGTAGGCAGAAAACCTTGCTGCATGTCTGGAGAAGTTTTTGTGAAAAACAAGGATTACCACATTTGCATAAAGGTTGACTTGTTTTAGTCCATATTTTACAATGGGAGGCCTTCATAATTCTCTTATTTTTATTTTTATAACCTATACAGCAACATGGAAACCCATTCTACCTCCTATGAATTGAACACCTACAAACTTTAATCTTCATTTTAAAAACCCTAAAACCAGCTATGAATTAATAAGCCCTACTTAACATGATGCAGGACAAATTCTATCTATCTGGTATGCAGAGAGTAGAGTTTTATTATCTTCCTTCTGCCAAAAAATCCAGCGAAGAGATGAAGCAGCAGAGAGATGAAGCAGCTCTTTCGACAGATCTGGAAGACTGCCCGTGTTCCGCAGCGTTCACATCACAGCACACATCATTTCGGGTTACTGCTGAATGACTACGTGAATGGTGCAGACTAATCCCACACAGAAAAGAAACAAACAATGTCAAAAGCTGTGCCGGCCAGAAAGCAGCCAGTCACAGTAACACTTTTGGGGACTATTTCATACGGGGAGACAGACAGATAGACATTGTCTTTTTGCATATGAAGCTGGTTTGTCATGCATTGCACACAGAGCAAAGGAAATGCTTCAGGTCTTTGTGCAAGGCTTTATGTAAATAACACCAAACTGACACCCTCAGGTAGTCATGTGACATTTTTCTTTATCAGAAGCATTCCTGACTTTACAGATCCAATCTTAAAAGCAAGAAAGGCTCACTTAGGTCTCCTGAGCCTAGGAAGAACCCTGGTGAATGAAGAGGAGAGGAAGACTAAAGAGTAAGGGTCTTCCTGCATGCAGCTCTTTGTAGAGCTGGAATTTGCCTTGGTACTTGAAGGCTGATGTTTTTATTACATGGCCACCACAGGCTGCATTCTTGGTGAGAGTATACTGATCTCTCTCCTTTAAGCCAACCATGTTTGCAGAACAGAAGTGCATCAAATGCAACTCAGTGGGAAAGCAGGTCAAAAGTTAAATGTATCACAATCTCCAGGCATCAGATTCCAACACGCATGTTCTCAAATTAAGGGAGAGAAAAAATCGTGAAAGGCCATACAACACTAAGATACAAACTCCCCCTCACGAAGCTTCCAAGTTCAAGCCTCCAGGAAAAGCATGGCAGATACCTACTGCTATGGACAGGTCTTCTTGCAGCTTTCCCTCAGCCACTGGGCTACAATCCTAATTGGAAGCAAGTTGCTGAGACAGATGGACCATGGTCTACCTTCCTATGACCATCTGTGGACCTGCTGGAATGAGTCTATAGAAGGGCCATGAAGATGATCACAGGGCTGGAATTGCATGAAGACATGCTGAGAGAGTTGGGACTGTTCAGTCTGGAGAAGAGAAGGCTTGGGGGAGACCTTATAGCACCTTCTAGTACCTAAAGGAGGGCACAAGGGAGTTGGAGGGGCTCTTTTGACAAGGGCACGTAGTGATAGAACAAGGGAGAATGGCTTTATACTGAAAGAGGGCAGATTTAGATTTAAGAAGATGTTTATGTACAACCACTCTTCCTAACATTTATTTGTTAGGAATAAACTCTTTACTCAGGGGGTAGTGAGGCACTGGAATACGCTGCCCAGAGAAGCTGTGGATGCCCCATCCCTGTAGGTGTTCAAGGCCAGATTGTATGGGGCTCTGAGCAACCTGGTCTAGTGAAAGGTGTCCCATGAGCTCCCATGGCAGAGAGGTTGGAATGAGATGATCTTTAAGGTCCCTTCCAACGCAATGGTTATTCTATGATTCTATGGTTTTTATGTTTGTGTTTTCTCAAAGTCTGTTCACACACAAAAAAATAGACACACAATATGCTTTTTCGAAGAGTCAACACATGGTTTAGTAGAAATCAGTGATACTTCGTAAAACGCTGCCAACCCCGAGGGGTTTACACAACAAAATGACAAAACAAAATAAAAATCTGGAAATAGCAGAGGCAGAAGAGGAAGTTTATTTTACAAATTTTTTACTAGCAAATTTGTTTTGCAAAGTTTGTTTCCATAATTGGTAGGGGTGACATTTTTACATTATCAAGCATTCTTTGCAGGATTCAAGTTCTTTTACCATAAGAAAATTTAAGCTCTAAAACTGCTACAAATTGGATCAGTACAGTATTCAGCATGTTACACCCTCTACGATCAGAATTTCCTTGGGGGTTTTTTTCTCTTCTGGTGTTCCTTGATATTAGCTCACATAATGAACATTTCAAGTGTAAACTGAACCTGCTGATTAAATGGATGCAGAACTCTCCCTCCTACATAAAATCCAGGAAAGGTTTAGGAAGACAATCAGGGCAGTGTTTTATCTACCACAGCATTGAGATTTGTCTCCCTCTGCTTATATGGGAGTAACCTGAGGAAGATTCTCAAAATATTTCCTTGACATTGGGAAATCTCTGGAGTGCCACAACATCCCACCATGGTGCTAATCCCATGAAGTACCAATTAATTTCACAGCCGTAAGCCTAAACCATGAACGTGACTCTAGGGGAGCTGTACCTGCCCTGGCTTGCAGCAGGATTCTTGATGGCACACCTACAACTGCTTGCTAAACTTTCTTTCCTAAGCTGTATGGCACCAGCAATGAGACTGAAACCAAGAACTTATGATAAAGGGCAATGTTCTTCCCTTCGGACAAATCTCTGCTCCCATCACGTGAATCTGAGATCCTTTTGGCCTACCCAGGGCCTGGGAGAGGATATAGCTCAGCCTTGAATATTCTCACTACCTTTATTTAGTAATGAAAAAATCGATGACCATAGAAAAAGTATTAGTCTATCAGAGTGTTCTGTCCAATGAGAAGAAAATTCCTGAGAATCTCATACCATGCCAGGTAAACTACAGGCAAAGACAGAAGAGCCTGCTGGTTATAAAGCATGCTATTAATCTTTGTTTTTCTCTTCCTCTTGGCAAGCAAAACAGTCTCAACTCTAGGAATTTTACATAATTCACTTTACTGCCAATTAACGCAAAATTCTAATTACTGATTCAGATGTTGGGGGGGGCTGGGGGGAGGAGGAGGAGATAACTTCTCCCCCTTCCTAGCCTCAATTTCTCTTGTTTTCCCCACATCACCCTCAGTCTGCTGGAGGACCGGCAGCACGGGTTAGGCAGCTGCTCCTTCCTGCTGTGCCTCTCTTACTCCTTCTCCCCACATCTTGTTCCTCCTGCCCCTCTGAGGATCAGGAGTGTCCCACAGACATGTCCCCAGTGATGGTCCCTTTCCCAATGTCTCCTCCTGCTTGCTCGTCGCAGCTGCACTTCCCCAAGCATGTGTGGGCCTGGCAGTGGGGGCTGCTTACTGACACCCTCCATGGGGCACCCCACAGCCTCTCCCAAACCCCCTAACTTACACCCCGAACCCTCACTGGCAACAAAACCCCAGAAGCCAGGGCTGTTGTAATTTCAGAAATCACACTGTGAGCCCTTCTTTTGAACCAGCAAAATAAGGAAAAGAAACGGCAAGAGGCCAAAACACGCATTGCCCAGGCATCTCCGAAAGCTGCAGCAGCTGGGCTGCTAACGCACACGGCTGACATCAGCCAGGCTGGGTTTTTGCAAGCAACTCATTCTGTTTTTTCCAGACAAAATCAGTTTTAGCTGCAAAGTCCAGTTATCCAGGTGGGTATCTCTGACTCAGGGGAAGAGAGGGGGTGTTTCAAGCATGGGGAAAATGCACTAGCAGGTTGTGGGAAGGGGCCAATGTTGCATCTGCTGCGGTTGCAGTTGGCAGAGTCACACCAGCAGGACTGTGAATTTTGTGCCAGTAGAATTTTCAGGGTAATGCTCCAAAAGTAATAGCTGTAAATATTTATCTTTTATGCTTAAAAAGCCTGACTGCACAGAACTGCTAGATGCTGGTGCATGCACTGGAGGGATAGGAGAAGGGGAAAAATGTCAAGGCCCAAGAAGTTGTCTGCTAAGGTCCTTCTACGGTAAATTTTCTGTAGCCTGTTAGCAAGAAATTATCTGTTTTAGAGAGAAGCACGCATTGGAGTGTTTTGTTTTCTCAGAGAAGTGTGGAATTTGAAGCCAGGTCCTTTGGCTTATCTGTTGTAAACCATGACTGTTTCTCAGCACTACACCACTCGATATTTCCTAGAGAAGGGATTCTGAGAAAAAAGAAAGAGCCCCAGTTCCCTAGAAGCATTAAATTAACACAAGGGATCTGTAAACGAAACAGCAGAGGTTTGAAAGCCTTACCCTTTACTGTTTCCTGCTTTCTTGGAAAAATCTCAGTATTAAAACAGATTGGATTACATTACAGGACTAGTTGCTGCTGAAGAATTTTATTTTGTGTTATAAAACACAATGTTTGCTGTTTTTCTAATTCAATTTGCTTTTACCTTCCTTATGTCACACTGTTAGCAAGGTTCCTGTGAGAAAATGCAGGTTGTTACTGCCTGCAAACTACCCCAATTATCATCTGCTCCCACTTTGTAAAGTAATGTGGGTAGAAACTGTGTAGTAAGTATAATGCTGATCTAAAGAAGTATGTTACAATTTTAAATCCATTTACAGCTTTTGCTTTGGGCATATAAAAAAAATTACATTAAGAACTTGTTTCCCAAGAAAATCCCCAACCTTAAAAGGTTAACACATCTCTAAATTAAAACAAACAGTAATCCTAACACTACTAACCAGTTTACATCCCTGAATTATAAAATGTAAACAAGTGATCATGCAAACTTTATTTTCAAGGGTTTGTGCCTTTGTAGTGAAGTTTTCAGCTAGAATAACAACATCAGCAGCCTCGTGTGGACTCGGAATAATTTCACCACAAACGGCTGACTACAACTGCAGCCCTATGCCTGCAGTCCTGACACAAGGAAGACTCACATTTAATACAGTGGGAATTTTTGCCAGGTGATAGCCACAGGATCAAGCTTCCTGGGTAGGATAAAAATCTAAAGTGAATTTTTATTTCACATTTAAAAGTTTTAAGTAGGTGAAGTGAAAATTCTTGGCACTCCCAAATGACATCAAAGATTGAGGGAGGAAAAAACCAGGAGATTCTTGGTAGCAATATATTTAGCACCTTTCTTGGAATGTAATTGTTACTGGAAACTTTGGGGGTGTATCCATATGCATTAACCACTCTTATACAGTAAAGTCTGGTTTCTGTACTCATAAAAGTATTACACAATATTCTAACTACCTCAAGAGGCCTCATAATAAAATCATAGCATTTTGCAATAATTCTAAAGATAAAGAGAATAATCAATTTAAGCTGGAAAAAATATTCTACTGCATATGTTACTGCAATTACAATTTCTCTGCATACTGCAGTGATGCTTCTCACATGGCAAGTATGATCAGAGTTAAAAATATAAAAGTGGCAGGCCTAGGCAAGTAATTGACTCTGCCAAATTTATACATGTGTACAAAAATTTGATTTAATTATGTCTTTCTCTAAGTATTCATGGGCTGTGTGAAAAATGGGGGACAAAGGGAAGTTGCAGTGAAAACAAGTGATGCAGGTCAGGATCAGATTGTTTTTCCTGTCATCTCTTAATAATATTCATCTGTTTGGTTTTGTCTTCCTGATGCCACCTGTATGCTAAAACACTGAACTTTTAATGAAGAACATTAAATGATACCATAACACCCATGAGCAATATTCCTTCTTGAGATAGCACAGCATAGCATTATAAGATTTGAAAAAGAGGGAATTGTCTGACTGAAAATCTATAGCTACTGCCCAGTCTGTGTTCTTGTTCTGGAGTGTTTATAAGCAATTTTGTTTAAAGGTAAGAGAACAACAGGACAGTCCACCAAAATCCTATACATTTCTCTTGACAAATACTTTACCACCACCACCTTTTTTAAAAAAAAGACATATATCAATCTAAACTCAAACTGCAGAGCCATTTTTAAGCTAGACATGAAGAAAATATAAATGATATGGACTAACTATTGAAAATGATGCAAGAGCCCTATAGATTCTTAAATTATTTATTCTGGTTCTTCTTACATACTAAAGTAGTTTCTAGTATCATGAACAGAAAATAAAAAAACTAAATATACAGTTATTACAATATTAATCAAATACTTCAAGTGTAAAATTCTCTGCATTTCCAACAGAAATACTGAGATTTTTTAAAAAGCTTAAATACAAAAATTATGGCTCAGACTTGCCTACAATTTGCAGGTGACTTAAAATGACCTGAAAAATAAATTAAGATACTATTCACCAAAATGAAGTCCTACTTGAGTATTCAGATCAAACAGCAACAAGGACAGTAGCTCATATTTTCTCTTGAATGTAATTTTAAAACTCAGGCACAGAATTATAGTAATTTTGACAGCACAAGGAATAATTATAGTTCATACAGAAGTCTGTCTCCCAACTGCACATGTATGTATTAAGTTATAATAAAGTAAAAAAGTACCTACTGAAGAAGAAAAAAAATTTAATTTTTTTTGTTCAATACACAGCATGCCTGTTCAGCTCTTAATACTTTCAGACTTATTTTCTTTTACCTCACCTCCTTCAGAATAAATTTACCACTGACCATCAGATATTTCTAAGTGCTGCCACTGTCTGCCTTGGGACATGAGGGGTGCTCCTTATTATAACAACTAACTCCCAACTGCATTTAAAAAAGCCTTTAATGGACTAAAAATATTCTAGGTTGTCACAACCAATAAATATCCATGTCTGAATGTTTTTAAAGGAAGGTAATGTTAAATCTAGGTACTCTATTTGAGTCGCAATTCAAACAGAAAGGAAACTGTCTGAATTCTTCCCTCTCTTCTAGAATGCAATCCCTATAAACTTCTGGGAACTTTGGATTTCAGGAAAATAATATTACACAAGCCTATTGAACTTTATGGAAATAAAATATTTTAAACTCTTTGTAAGGTTCTACACCCTTGTCTTCCTTATATAGATATATATGTGGGTAGGTGTGCATACACATCTATTTTAGACATGTGCATACATTGGACTTCTTAAAAAGTCTTAAATATTGATCACATATTGTGAGATAAATGTTAGTGCCAAGCTACCCACAACCAACAACAATAAAACTATTCTCAGAAAGGATTTTTCTTAGGCTTCTGTAATATTTTCAGAAACAGCCCCGTATTTTAATATTTATAGAGAAAAAAAAATTCCACTAATAGATTTATGTAAAAAAACACAGACATAGTAAATATTTGGTAAAAGTCTTCAAAATAAATATGATTAGTGAATATGGTATAGTATCAGCTATTTTATATAAACATTCAAATTTTTAGACAATTATGCTTTTCATTTTATAAAGAGGCTGTGCTAACAAATAGGTTTTAAGAACTTACCAAATACACAAAATATATTTATTTTTTAAAATAATATGCTTAGAGGAATATACTCCTGATTTAAATGTGGATGATATGACAAAATATTTGCTTTGAGGAAAGGGAGTGACTGAGTTAGAAAAGCAAATTCATTCTGACTGAAATATTTAAGCAATTTAGTGGCTTCCTACTCTAAATCCTACTCACGGTATAGAATATGAAAAAAAGTCAATAAAGCTTGACAATCAGGCCAGAGATAGTGCTGTAACTGATAGCCTTGGGTGCAAAGGAATAAATGGCTTAAATGCAGAACATGGACAGATTCTCAGTTGATGGCCCACTTGTTTAGCTGCTTTCAGTGGGACTATGACGATTTAAACCAGCTGAGGGCCTACCCCACCATTTTCTTGTTCAAACAATTCAATATGATCTCTGCTTCTGGGAGAAAAGGAGAGCAAGATTTCTAATAAAAGGAATACCACCACCTTATTTTGTGTTTTCTTTATTTTTAAAATAGACAGAGCTCTAAAAGTCAATAATAATAATATCCCATTGTAAATGTGGGACTGAAATCAATAAAACACAGTAAATTCAGTTATGGGAAACAGCTTTGAATGGTTTTAATTATATTTTCCTAGAAAGGCTTATAGAATGTTATTGATATTTGACCTGGAAAGTTCTGTTTTCTATTACAAAGTACATGATATCAATACAGCACCATATATGTCTGCATTCGAAGTCCTTAACCCTTTGCAGGCCCTAAATGAAAGGAGAGGCAGGTGGATTTTCTTTTTTTTTTTCCAATCTGAGGAAAGCAGATGTCATCAAACCTGTCACCTGTCATAAAGCATTAAACCTCTGTTGAAGTAAAGAAGTAATGAGATCTGAAACACCATCACATTGTACCATAATGAAAAAAGAGAACAGACTATTCATTTTGCCTATGATGGCAGTTGTATGTTAACTGCTTAGATATCTTTTATTTTACAACTGCCTCATTCTTTCTCTCTACTAAAGCCGGCTCATATGCCTGGCTCCCCTGGAAGCCTCTGCCTTCTGTCACTTTCCTATGTGCACATACCAGTTGATTGAATCCTGTATTAAATTAGATATTGAATTTAAAAAAAAAAAAAAGCCATACACTATGAGCGAAGGAATCCAGTTTCTCAGAACTATAAATTTCAAATCCATCTGGTCTGGGAGGGGGACAATAAAAATATATGGAAAGTGATTAAGAAGCACTCCACAATACCCACTCTAGCTGGCTACCACAGGTCCTGTGGGTCCATGCACCCTGTGCATTCATACCACAGCTAAGCAGCTCCAGGAGATGCACAAATGAATATCATTGCCTCCAGTGAATGTAAGAGAAAGCAGACCAGCAGTCAGTTGCCCAAGGAGACGCTTTAAATCAGCATTAGAACTGGGAAAATAATTCCCAAATCATTCTGCTTTCCTGGTTCAGGCAACATTCAGTGGGTTGCAGCACAAAAAGAAAACCCACAAACCAAAAACATAACAAAAAAACCAAACAAGCACACAGACAAAATTAACAGTTTGGTGTAAAGAGAAAATTATTTGAAGACAAGAGCATTGTGACCAGGCTAACAACAGCAAATAACATGCATTCAGGCATCAGTCAGAGCACCCACCTGAAATGGGACTGCTGATAATCCCCAAAGAAAAGTGGGTAATTTAAAAGCCATGGGCATTATGAGAACACTTGATCAAGAAAAATGCAGGCACGCGGTGGCCAACAGTAACCATTTCATTACTTACAGTACATATACTCTCTATATACATGTGTGTGTATACACACACACACACACACACACACACACATATATATACATTAACCTAGACACAGAATACAGCTCTCCATGATGCTTCAGTAAGGTTACAAGTGAAAAGGAGCTGCACAGTACTTGAAGGGATAACAGAAATGAATGGAGACAGCAAGGCTTAGATGCATGCCCCAGTCAGACATCGGCAGGATACAGAAAATCAGAGCTATAAATATAGGTTAGAAATACACAGGAGTCACTGGTGGAATAGGCCAAGGGAGTTGTTTCAACACCTTGGCATGCTACTCAGAATGATCTTTAAAATACATTAAAAAGGGAATATATAGTGACAGTGAAAAGGCAGCAAATGTAAATGATTAAAGAAAAAAATCTCCCACCCAGTTAATGCTCTGCTGGGTGATGTCCTACACCAACACAGCTTCAAACTGATACCAAGGGGGCACCAACACACAAAGCGATTTTTCTTTCTCTTTTCTTTTTTGTTTTATATACCAAAACAAGGTTTCTTAAGATCCACAATTAAAATGCAACTGTTAACCCTAAGAAGGCAGGGAAGGAATTTTTCATGAGTGAAGTTTTATTTGTAACTCAGTAATACAGGGATTCTCTCATGTTTCTCAAGAAGCTTTAAACTAACCAGGTCAATATTTGGAGGGATGGCACATCTGGGGGTGGCCTGAAAACGCCATTTACTGAAAACGTAAGCAAAAGTCTCCTAGGGTAGTTTTTTGATGCTTGAAGAGGAAGTCTTTGGAGAGACCATATACAGCGATTATAAGGGCAGGAACTGAATTCATCAGTCTTAAAGGAGAACGGAGCTTACTGCCCTCAGACTGTGACAGAATCAGTCTTTGGAAGTGTGAGATGTGCAGTATTTGGGTAAGTGCATTGGATCAGGCCAAAACATAAACCAAAATGTAGATGAGACCACATGGGGGGTTCAGAGACAACTCAACAACAGCATGTCAGAAGATGGCCTGTGACCTGCAAGACAGGATGTAAAAAGGCACAGTTAAGCCTGGGTGAGAGAGCCAAGAAGCAGGAATGCACAGAGCTACCAAAGTATCCTTTAAAGAACAAAAATCCTGCTCAGTTACCACAAACAAATGGAGATCTGCATGTCAAGGAAGGGGCGAATGGAACAAGCCACTTGGGGCAGCAAGACTGCAGTCTGAAGAGGCAGCTAACAGGCTCCAGAATGTGGTGTCCACATCTCACCCTCGCCTTCACTACTGACCCAGCACCAAGAGCTCTTTCTCCACAGGAACAACACTTTTTGTTGGTCTGCCTAAACGACCAGCTCCTGGCATAATTTTGGCAAAAATGCTGCCCTTGGTTTTCATGAAGAAAAAGCCCTACCTTCCCCATCAAGAGGAGAAGCAGGAAGACTTGAAAATATTAACCCTCAAGAGTTAGAAATGAAAACCATGCCTCGCCCCTTGTTCCATGCCTGCAGCTGTGGTTGGCACGCTCCAGATCCCCCCCCCCCACCCAGGACATGCCAGGGAGAAAGACAACTGGTCTCATGCACAGCCACAGGAGAGAGCAGATTTTGGGATCCTGGTTTGGCATCCAGACAAAGTTTAGTCATGGTCCAGATCAAGACCAAAGTTCCCCATTTAAATCTCTCTTCTGCAGGCACAACTGTCATGTAAACAAACATTTAAATCCCATTTTCTTTGGTAACATTTTTTAGGAGGAGAAATATAAGATGGCATATGTGACTGCAAACCATCTCAGCCACCCATGGGAACAGAGCAAACAATTAACTTCTTTTACATCATTTTTTGTTGTTGACTTAAAAGAGAAAGTTTCTTTTTCAAACAATTTCCATGGGTAGCTAGTGTGTCCTGGACAAAGATTAAGATCCACGTAAACTACAGATTTGTTTGGGAAGTCCAAGTGTCATAAATAAGTTGGATCAGAAATCCTGAAAAAATAGCATAAAGCATGGTTGTTGACAGAACAAACTGAAACCCTTTAAAAGAGAAACTATTCCTGAAAAGTCAATTACGCACTGTCATTTTTAGTAGCCAGTTCAAGACAGAACATGACAACACACCAGAAATTACCAGATGTAAATCTTATCTCAGTCCCAGCGGAAGGGGGAAAGACAAAAACTTTAGATTATGTGCAATATCATACAGACAAAACAAAACAGATTGAATAAAGAAAATGGAAGTTTAGACAGCTACTGAAACCATGAGCTTAGCTGAATGACAACGTGTATTTTACACTGGTTTCCTCTTCTCTTCCAAATGCAATACAAGGTGTTGATCACAGCTTCTGAAAGCCTAAAAAACCTGTGCTGTAGTTAACAAGGATTCCATGGTAAGTTATGAATACCTGGGTTCACCCCAGTTTTTAAACTCCTCTCCAGCAGCAAGAGGTGCTTTGCAAGAAAAATTCAAATCTTTGGAAAGCACATCCTCTGAAACATCATGCTTCAGGGCCCCTGGGTCCTAAGGATCTTCAGTATTACAGCAGTCAGCTGTATTTTCATTTATGAGTTTTAAACACTAACTACTGTAAAAGCTTCAAAGCCTAACAGTAAAGTGCCTATGCAAGATCAAAGCTTTCAAGTTATTTATTTATTTATTTATTTACGCACTTAATAAAAAATATATCATTGCTAGCCTTTAAGATGCCTGAGAGCTATGTTCCTCTTAACAGGAGCTCTTTCTCTAGTCCCAGTGCCTGGTGGGAATGTGAGATATTTCTACTCTGAGATGTTACCTAACACTAACTGGTCTGAAGCTCAGATTTCCCCCACATATTCCTCAGGGCAGGCCAACTAGCACCTTCATCTTGAGAAGTATATAATAAAAGCAAGCGGGTGCTGCAGTGACTTCTGGCAAGGTTCTTTACAACAATTTAAATAAATTATTAGCAAATTAAAAGATTTTTCATGGCACCACCTAAAGGTCCTTCACTATTTTCCTTTATAGATTACAATTTAACTTTTCCATCACAGTAAGAACAAAAGCAGAAAAACATACAGTGGAAAAACAAAGGAGCGACAAAAAGATAGCCTTGCCTAATTCACAGAAATGTGTTTGTTTACCAAAAACTTGGATAAAAAGGTATCTTCTACCTGTGGTTCATACTTCTCATGGTCCAAAAGAAAATAAGAACTACTAAGAAACATGATGTGAAAACACAGAATGGACAGGACTTTGTACATCAAGGGCACCTTTTCCTTAATCTTCCTTTGAAACGGTTCATTTGTGTTCAAAAAAAAAACAACAATAAAAACAACCCAGAACTTAAATCTTCAACTTGCAGAACAGCTATGACTGGCTTTATCTTCAAACAAGAATGATCCTTTAAAGTTCCATTTCAGGACTTTGCAATGAAACTACATAAATTATTGAGCTTTGAAGATTATTTGAAACTGTACAAAACAGCTGCAGACAAGAGACAAACTTCAGCTTTTCCTGTGGATTTAATCATGAAGAAAACTACCCTGAAATTAAGTTCTGGTGCATTTTACAGTATAAATGTAACAGACACACATTTTCTGTGCTGGGGAAAAGCTCCAGCTGCTATGTAACGCTTGTTCAAGTGCAAGACAGAGAAGACTGAGTCTTGATTGAATAGTCTGAGAAGACTATGCTCACCGGGGTGCTAAAGCAAAACACACCCAAGTTGCAAAGAGGGGAAAAAAGTAAGTGATGTAAAACAATTCTAAAGACAAGCCATTAACCTTTCTTCAGTACTAAATATCATTCACTTAATGCAGATTTCCCCACTAGAAAACACCAGGAACAACAACAGATTCAGCTGTTTTTCTTCCCATGGTCAAAGGTTCACCAGCCAGCTTCAGTACACCCACCACAAGGTAAGAGGATCATGGTCTGCCAGAAGCATCAATTCTCTTGAACAACCTAATTTCAGTTACTAAAATAGATTCCTTTTCCATAGGAAATAAACTCCTTAGGTATGTATATACATTCTAAATTCAAGCTACCAAAACAGTGTGACCCACTCAAAGCTGACAACACCTCTCACCACTTCTTCATAACCCGCAGGCAAAAACAAATGTAGAATTAGTTGTAGTTCTGTCAAATTGCTATATGCTCTCTGGCATTTGTGTGCAGATGCCAATATTTACTTTATAAATCTGAAATGGTTCGGGAAAACATTGCAATAGCACATTTCCTATATCTTAATCCTATATCACATCTTGTTTTGAGTGATTGTCCTCTGCCTCTCCATCTGAGGCAATTAATTTTCGTGTTCCAGACATGGCATATGCACTTTGTTCACATAGGTGTTGTATTATCACTTTGCATGAAAATAGTTATGACTGTGGTGTTAAAAGACAGAATTTTTATTAGCTACCTCAAGTCAAATGAAAAAAATCTAACTGAGTAGTAAAACCTATGCCTAAATAGTAAAATCCCACTGAAAACACTGGAATTAAATGCTCACTCTCAGCTTATTTTTTCCTAGACCACTGTCCTGACTGGATTTCCTGCCCTCTGGGACAGGCACCAGAGGGATAGATGTGGAGAAACCCAGAAAATTATTGCATATGACTACCAAGGTAAAAGAGAGGCTTGAGGGGCAAGGTGTTCAAAAAATGTAAGAACAGAGGGCCAAAGGCAGGTTTCAAACAAGGCATCTCTGACACCATTTTTTTCTGTCTGGAGACAGGACAGTAAAATGAAGTGGAAAGAGGTCCTGCCACACTGTTAGGATTCCCCCAGTCAGGCTCCCTTCTCAAGGCACTGTGGGTATTCAGCTTGAGAGAGGCTGGCAAAGGTTAACAATAGGTTCCTTGACACCATGGGTATATTAAGCAAGACAGACCCAGCATGGCTGTCCTTTCACTGTCTCTCACCCCTGTGGTTTTATTACAGAAACACTGAACAAAACCTCAGGCATCTCTCTTTTTACAGCTAAGAGTTGATGGGTTAAGGAAGTTTTCTGAGCAACTGCAAGTCTGCTATAGGGGAAAGAACATATTACTAATAAGGTGGGAAAAAATCATCAAAGCCTTATACATCCCAACATCTCCAAGGCAAGGCAAAAAACACTGGTAAGTTTATCATGCAGCTTATACAAGGATAGAATAGAATAGAATAGAATAGAATAGAATGGAATAGAATAGAATAGAATAGAATAGAATAGAATAGAATAGAATAGAATAGAATAGAATAGAATAGAATAGGACAGGATTAGGATTCCATCTTGAGAAAGCCCTTTTTTCAAAACCAAGATGAGGAAATCTATAAAGCATAGTATGAGGAGTAAGCCCATCAGCTGTGGTCAGGAATCCCTGCGCATCTGCTACACAGCTGTAATGATTTAAGGAAAAAGCAATAGCCATAATTGTACATTAGAATTTGTATCTAACATCCTGGAAAAGATAAAAGCTCATCTCGGCAAGCATGAATGTTACCTCTGCAAAAGAAAGATGAACACTTTTGTAGAAGGAGGTTACTTCAGAGTCATTTTGATATTGACAGTGTTTCACACAAGGAAGAAATTATACCCAAAAACTGAAACAGAGTATCCCATTTCAATGTCATTTCCTGATAAGCATGTAAGTAACTCACAGCAGTTCCCCACGGTGAGGCAAGGCAGACAGCTCTTTATATATTCTATGTGTCAATTACTTTTTTAACCTTGTGATACCATTGGACTCAGAAGTTGGTAAAAAAGCACACGAAGTAATAATGTACTCAAACATCCTTACAAAGGCAGAACATGCAATCCTAGAGAAAGATCCAATTAATAACTTTGCTTTTAGATCTTTAAAGATGCAATACAATGACACTCATTTTATTCACAGAAATTATATTAAGCTTTTCTCTGCTATGTATGACCAATGTGCTTTGTGTGCCAGAATTAAATCAACTCTATGTTATAATGTTGACTGATATGTAAAATGGTTATGAACATGAAAATAGTAACCTGAGAAGGAAAAATCTATCTAGAATGGGGAAAAGGATGAAAAGTTGTGGCGCAGGCATGGCTGGAACCAGATAAGGAGAAAGGAGGCTCTTAAGAAGTGGTATTCATATAAGGGGTACAGGATTTTATACCCTGCTCCCATATTAGTTTACTCAATAAAGCACAGGACCTAACCTATTCAGAGAGTAGCTCTTCATTTTTAACATAATAATATCAATGCTTTTCTTGATGCACAAGATTAAATTAGGAGTTTGAGTAACTAAATAGTGATAGCTCTTTGGGAAGAAAAAGAGTTGTGGCAACAGCTTGTAGAGTCAAAAAGAACTGAGCAAAAATAAAAGCAAAAGGCTGCACTTACAGCACAGAACAGGAGAAAAGAATTTTGTTTATCAGTGCATACCCTAGAAGTGTACAAATATTAGCTGGTGCCAAATGAGAAGGGTAATTAATGCCTGGAAGTACAGAATCTCCTACCAGCTCCCTCTCCCCACCAAGAATAGGCATGCTTTGGGACTGTGTGCCTGCTTTGATGCTCCAGGATTGATTGATTGATTAATTAAAGTTATTAGATCCCCAGTTCCAGGACTTCTGGTATTTTCCAGCCATGTGTGAAAGAGTTCATAATTAACCAACAGGCAGTAATGCAAGACAGTGATGAAGTCTGAAGAGCTCTACGCTTGTCTGGATATGTATATCCCAGACAGTGTTGCTGATATGATGACAAATTTCCCAGAATGAACCTATAAGTTAAGGACAACACATAAAAAATAGTGTTTGCCTGTACATAAATGGGAGGGTTTGCAACTTTAATTAGACAGCATATTATTTAGTACAAGAAGCACTAGGAATGATGATTGCACAAGTAATTCATAACCCTACCAGAAGGAATCAGTTGGCATGAAGGCAGTATCAAAACATGGACCTTCTATATATTTCTTTAACTTAGAGCTCTGAAGCTTTACAGACAAAAGTTACCCAATATCTGATCATATTTAACAAAAGAATGATGAAGTTGAAAAACCAAGATGTAGTGGAGTTTGTCTTGGGGGACACTATTAGGAGGGCTAGACACTAACAAATACACAATCTAAGACCAATGTAAAAGGCTAATAAACAAAAGCAAAAAGCTAGTTCTGCCTTTCCTAACATTTACAGGTAATTACAGAAGACTTACAGAGAATGTAATGGGATTACTGTAGTTATAATTATCAAGATTATTTTTCATAAACTCCCTAAGTGATTTCAGCACTTGTCAAAGAACTTTTGAATGGGAAGAAGCAATATATTTGTGCATACAGGACAAGAAAAGGAAATCCCAGCACAATGCCTTTTTAATTGGATGACAAAAATACTCAGGGATACAGGAGGAATTTTACCAAGTGCATGAGCTACTAAGCAGTGAAAGCAAAAGCTGTTAAATCATAAATTCAAGGCAGTAAATTATAGTTCCCTTCATATCTGGCTTCGTGGGGAAAAAACCAACCAAACAAAAAACTCCCCAAAACAAGGAGAGACCCTCTAAACCACAGCCTGCTATGCCAAGAATTTTGTAAAAGGGTGCACATACCAATGACAAAATGAATGCTGCAGTGGACACTTAATCACAATAGGAATGCCAGGAAAACACCTTGTCATGCACGACACTCAAGTGGAACAGCAGAGTTTACACTCCTATTCTTCATGATATTAGTCTGAAGAGAAAGGCACCACCCTTTTTCTCTAAACGACTTGATGTTTATTCTTTACACTACTGTAGGTGGAAAATGACAAAACAAAAGAAAAATGCTAACAGAACCCAAACAAGACACATACAACCCTATAATATCCCCCTAGACTTCCCCAACTTCCTTCAGATTTGTTTTCACTCCTACAGACTGTTTATATATACATTATAGCCCAATCCTGTGGATAATTAAAGTAAACTTGGAGCAAGTAATCCGACTGAGGCCAATGAGCATGCTAACAAACATACAGTCACACAAACAAATGTTTGCAGGCTGAGTTTGACAATAAAAATATATTAACTCAGACCTCTTAAACTAGCTATTCCAATTAAATTTTAGCAATGCACATGCTTCCACTAATCGGAATATGGACAGCATGCAAGATGACTATTGCCTTCTGGAGACTGAAGAGCTCCTTTCAGGCCTCAGTCTTGTGCAAGGTATCAGATCAGTGCAGTGCTGTGCCAGAAGCTGGACAACTTTATCTTATCTAAACAGAAGCATGGTAACAGCTTTTTAATAAACAAAAGACATTGGTGCTAAACAGGTATTACTCATTTCTTCTATATTTTACCCCTTGGTCATACTGGAAGCTGAACAATTCCTAACAAAAGTAACAACTTTAAAGAGACACATGAAGTGTATGTATCTATCCTCTGCATAGGAAAAGGAGTGTTGCACTTAGTTAAACAACTTAAAGAACATTGCTATGTATGAGAACTAGGATAAATGAAACATATAAACAATGATAAATGAAAACAAGACTCTCAGTTACAGGGTCAGTTCTAGTCCATTCAGGTGCAAGGCAGAGACACAGGTTTATTGTCAATCCCCTTCCCCCAGAACAGGTCCAAATTATTTTGCTGAAATCCATGCACAGTTTCTGGGCAAACTTAGGGTCATTAAGAAGGGGATTCACAAAGTCCAGCACACCAACTAAGAAGCTACCTCAACTAACCCAGGTGAAACAAGGAGAAGAACTCAAGCCCCATCTCTTTCTAGGACTTAGAAAATTTCTTTCAACTACTGGAAAGAACTTTAGTCTACTCAAACTTCAATATATGAACTCTCTCTTGGAGCTACAACTCCACCAAATATTAGCAAACACAGCTGAGGGGGCACTGCTCATATGAGCCATAGATGAGCTTATTAGGGAAGTGTCTAAGACACTGAGTCACAAGGAGGTATCCCACCTGTCACACCACAAGGTCATATCAACACTACACTGTTCCCTGTGAAGAGCTGCACTGCGCTGCCAGCAGCTGGCAGGGCCGCAGCCCTATCTGACAAGTGTGTGCTGCACACACCCCCAGGATTCAGTGCCGTGGGTGAAATCACCAGAGAAAGGCCTGGCCGTGTGTCCCAACAACAGTGATGAGCGAGGTGCTGCCTGCTTGGCACGGCTGAGAGGCAGCCTGGGACCTGCCCAGAGCAGGCTTTGAAGTGTCCAGGGAGCTCCGACGGCAAGAACTGCATTGCCTGGGCACCTGGCTGAAGGCACAACCTGGGGAAAGACTTAAACCTTCCCATTTAGGATCCAGGTGCCAGCAAGAGGAATGCCCCGAGAATCCTGAGTTCATTTCTACCGCAAACAGCTGGCTAGCATTTCTAGCTATAACCTGAAGTTGCTTTTAAAACAAACACTTTGCAGATGTACTCATCAGATCCACCATAAGTACATGAACCAAGGGGATGATAAGAGTGTTTTGCAAGCCTAAGTGCAGCAATCGCTGTTCAAGAATTTGAAGATTAAACTAATCTTATGTGGGATGCAGCAGAACTGGATCACAGAGAAATAAATTACTTTTTAATTAAATGGAAGAGGAGTATGAATAAAGAACATGTCACTTTTAAAAGCTGAGCAAACAAAGCCATTGCCTACAGTAAATAAAATCATATTTAAATAAATACTTTTTTCACATAGAAATACTAGAAAGTACTGGCTTTTCTTTTCATTCCAGCTTTTCTTTCTCAATGGTTACTTTGCTGAGAATTCCTATGTCCCTGCTTAAAGGCAGCACCACCTGCCTGTGGAGGGAGCCCACCTGCCACCAGAGCCAGACAGACAGCTCTGGGGCTTGCAAGGAGCTTAGTCAGCCCTTTATCTGTGAAAGTCCTTTTGCTCAATCCTAGCACATATTTTATTAGAAAGATCAAAAACTTAAACAGGCTGTCTGTTAAAAAGCTCAACATATTGTTAACTACAAATGAAAAGTAAGACTTTTTAAAGCATCTGCACAGGACTAAAATTGCCTTCTTTAAAGCCAAGGGGAGTTTACCCTTGACCTTGACAGGAGAAGGGTTGAGTGAGCTTGGGTTACCTATGAGTACTTTTGAAAATCTCAGGCAAGGTGAAACAGTAAGATTAGAAAGGCTGACAGAAGAAGTGGTGCACGAATATTATTTACTTTGATCCAATGCATTAATGCTTATTTCCTGCACACACAAACCCTACAGCATAAATCAAATTGGCTCCTTCTCTAAATGTAAATTGGAAGAAACAATGAAGCTTCACTTCAGTTTGCAGTAGTGGAGATCGTCAAAACGTGTACAACTTCTTGCCAGTACATCAATATATGAGGTTTTCTCATCTGCAAGAATGAATTACTCAGTTACAAGTTTTCTCAGTTACTGTGGAGCATGTGTTAGTGTGTATCTGAGGGGCACAAGGGCCATTAATTAGCATCAACAAACTTATTACCAGAAAAAGCAAAAGCAGGAAGAAAAAAAAGAAAATCTGACAGTATACTGGAATAATGGTCTAATGGGAAAAAGAAGCAACAAGATTGGTTTTCTGTTTACACAGACAATTGCCAAGTAGATAAAAATTTGCTTTAAAAGTCTTGTATACAAAACAATAAATCTTCTAAAAAGATAAACTGTATCACTGGGAGGTAATGAGTGATACTTGGGTGCTCTAGTTCTCCTTCACATAAACAAATACATGAGTGTAAATAGATCTGGAACGAAAACTTAGTTGCATATGGCAGTGCAGGGAGGGCTTCAAGATACGCTAACCATGTGCAATTAACTGTATCCTAGAGGAACCTCCTGACCTTTGCCATAAAGGTGACATTTCCTGGTGAGAATTAAGTCACACCACTGCTGATATTCTCAGCTGACGGGCAAAAGGAGTGTGGAGTCTAAACTAGTAATAGCTTTCCAGATGTGGAAGTTATTTTTCTTTGAAGATCAAGTCATGCTGCCATGTCAATGGGGGGAAGACAGCATAGCACCCATTCCTTCACCAGAGAGAACATTTTAGTCATCAGTGGCAAGGCCTTTGTCCTGCTCTGGTCAACAGGAGTCTGGCCTCTGACTTGACTGGAGTCAGACTTTTACTGAGAGACACTGCTTAACATTTTACTGACTTTTAGAGGCTATGCAGCCTCCACAACCCAGATAAGTTAAGGTGAATGTGTTGTCTGCTTGGTTGGTTTTTAAATAGCATGCACAGACTTAATTTATGAAAGATTATAAATTTTCCCCATGTAATGAAAACACCAAAATTAAACATTTTCAGATGATGCTACAAGGCCAATTGTGAAGGTGCTAAAAGAAGAGCTGGTCAGCTCTGAAGGAGATTATTAATGAAGAAAAAAACCATAAAAATAAGTCTACAGAATCTTAAGTAAAATAACAACTGCATCTTCTTTTCTTATGCTTGTAAGTGGCTATATCAAGCTGCAGGATCAAGTCCTTACAAGAAAGTTTTCAGTCTGCTCCAGAAAACAATTATCACTGTCTGTACAAAGCTTTTTCGATGGTTCCAAACAAGACCAACTGTGGGAAGTTGGCAACAACAAAAGATCTCAAGGATCATAAAGGATTGCAACCATGCATTTTGTCTAATGGAAAACTACAGGTAGTGAATTCTGTAAGCCATTTGGAATGGACATACTCCAAAATGAGAAATAGTACTATAAACTCTGGGAAATAGAGACACTTAAATAATCAGAGAAAAAACAAAAGCATTTATTTGCATGCAGCATCCCTGATATCATGCTCATCTACATCTATATGGGTGTATGAATACAGAATTCTGGGAAGAAAGGATTCCAAGATGGCAAGTTCCATTAATGGACAAAACCACCTCATTACCTGGCCAGAGAATGCTACACCTGTATTAGCAAGCAGTACAGAGCAATAGGAGAGGAGTTACAGGCTGATACAGATCACGCTGAGGATCCGGTGCTCAGACCACACACAGCTGGAAGGTTTCACTTCTAACGGGTTCTAGTCTGGTCCTATGGACTCTGTGAACACCTAGAGACCATTTTCCAGTTTAGATTCACCTGAAAGAAATCTAATTCAAATACTCCCATTCACTCAAAAAACACATTCCTAATCGGAAATCACACATACACATCCAAAGTATCCTGAATCAGCATCAGTTGTATTAGGAATAAAATTGCACATACCGAATTCATAGTTTGATGCCAAACTTAGAGAATCACAGAAAAAATTAGGTTGATAGGGACTTTTGGAGGTCATCTAGTTCAACCTCCTGCTTAAAGTAAGGCCAGTTTCAAAGTCTGATCAGGCTGCTCAAGGTCTTGTACTGTTGAGTGTTAAGTGTCTCTGAGGATGGAGATTCCAAAGCCTCTTTGGGCAACCCTACATGGTCTGCAAACTCTCATGGCCAGTACTTAAACAGTCATGTAAATTTTTAAAATTACACTCAATCAGGCTTTCCCTCACTACAACTTGTGGCTGTCACTTCTTTTCATTTTGCAACATACCCATGGGAAGTGTCTGACTCCACCTTTTCTGAGTCTACGTGGCCTTCTATCCTCCAAGAACAAACAGTTGTTTCAGCCTTTCCCTGTAGTTTATATTAAACTAACCACTTTAGTGGTGCTCCACAGGACTCTAGTTCGTCAATCTTCCCCTTGTACTGGTGGCATAAAGCTACACAATGTATTTTAAACACAGCCTTCTAGTACCAAGTATAGGGGAATAAACACTTCCCTCAGCCTGCTTGCTGGCTTTGCCCTTGCTGAAGGAGTCTTGTGTGTGGTTAGTCTTCACCATCATACTTGCTGTCTATCAAGATAACCACATTCTTTTCTCCAGATTTACAACTGGCCAGTCAGTTAACACAGCCCATCCTGTGTTATTTTGTGGGAATTTTGTATCCCAGGTGCAGGACTTTGCACTTCCTTCTCCTGAACATCATGAGGTTCTTGATGGCCCATTCATCCAGCTTGCTGTGGTCCCTCTGAGAGGCAGTCCCACTCTTCCGTGTCAAATTATCCCCCGGGTCTGGAGTTATCCTGTTTTCCAGCTTCAGGCACCATTCAGAAGGTCATGGAACACTAACTGACAAGTGAGCAAACAAAGTTAATTGACCTACAAACTTCCTGAAGATACAGACCCTCCCATTACCCAGATCTCTGACAAAGAATTGGCCCCACTGTCAGCCCTGAGTAATATAATTCCTAATCAGCTGTGGAGGTTGGAGGGTTTATGCCACCAGTATCCCCTCAAATAGATAGACTGAAAAGGCCTTCCCCTGGACTCCTGGCTTCAGCCATTTCAAATGTACCTGGGTTCCCCTATCTGGGTTGGTCTCCCTGCCCCCTTTGCTATCTGATTTACCTTAGCCCTGCTACCTGAAACTGCTGTCCTTAACCACGCCCATGAAGTCCCCCCACTGGTTCTGGCATCCCCTCTCTGCCCCCTGCCCTCTCTCCATTGGTCTGGTGACCTTTATAACCCCGTGCAGGGGGCAGCTCGCTCTCTCTGTCCCTGGACCCCTTCCTAAGTGAGAGACCTCGTGTTTGTTCTCCCATCTGTGCACGTGGTTGGAATTCTGGTATCCCCTTCTCCACCCCCCTGCCCTCTCTCCATTGGTCTGGTGACCTTTATAACCCCGTGCAGGGGGCAGCTCGCTCTCTCTGTCCCTGGACCCCTTCCTAAGTGAGAGACCTCGTGTTTGTTCTCCCATCTGTGCACGTGGTTGGAATAAAACCTTGCGGAATTTCCATACAGTGGGCCTTTCTGGATTACTTCTTCATGTGCAACAGCTTCTCTGCCAAAGCCATCCGGTGAGACTGTGTGGGGGTAGTTGCAGCTGCATTGTGCCTGGCAGTGCCTTGGAAGAGGTAATGTCTGGGAAGGCAGCAGCATTTTAAACACCCCAGACACACACAGACTGCTGCTACAATCAGCCACCAGTTAGATAGACATCGAAGCTGCAACCACGATCCTCTTAGACTGATGGTCTGACCTTTTTTTCAACCACTGTGCAGGTCATCCATTCAGTCCGTATCTTCCCAGCTAGCCACAAGAATGCAATGAGGCTGTGCTGAAAGCCTTGCTGAAGTCAATGAAATGAAATCTGCTGCTGTCATTCACAGAGGCAGCTGTTTTATCATAGAAGGCAAGAATCAAGTTGGTTAAGCTTGATTTACCTGTGGTATACCCAAGCTGGCTGTTCCCAGCGACTTTACTGCATTTTGTGCATTTGGCTTACCACAGCCTACCAAACATCACAGAGAACAGCCTCTCAAAGACATAGTCTGGCTCCCTCAACTCTCTCAGATACACCCCATCCAGCTCCTACGATTTGTGGAAAACACTGCTTGGGCTCAATCCCTTCATATGGGATCACTGAGCCCCACAGTCACCCTTAATCTGCTGAATTATTATTCCAACCATATGAGAGAGGAGCAAAGTCTGATGATTGGCCAGGTCTTGGCAACATCTCTGATTCAGTCCTTAGGGAAACAGCAGACTTTGGAAGGCATCAGGTCTGGTCAGCACATGGATGTCTCCACTTCCTACACCAGAGACTCTGCAATACCAGTTACCCATTGCTTCTTCTTAGTGACACTGGTTAAGTGTAGTTGATTGGGCACGGCTTGTCTAAATACCTCTCCTGCCAGAACTCACTCCTCCTTTCCTATTTCCAGGTCTGTACATTTTATTAAATCTATATTATTATTATTATTAGCCTCGCATATTTGTATTACTGATGACAACACCAAGTACGGGTTTATCTTTCCATTAACTTACCTGAAAGAAACTGTTCAAGGCTGGAAACACTGTATTACCTAACACCGATGCCTAAGATTCAAGCTTCTCAAAGTGAAAACGTAATATGCAAGCAGCAAAAAGCCAGCTACTTATTCATGTGGCAAAAAAAGAAAGCAAGCAGCATGTCTTAACTTGAAAAAAAAAAAAAGAAAAATAAAATCTATACACACATTAAACTAAAAATACATACACAGGATGCTCCACAGGACCAGAGAAGTCAATTACTTGTCCATGTTGTGATGCATACTGTTAATATTCAGTGTGTGCACAAACATTTAATGCCACAGATCTCACTGTGATCAAGAACGCCGCCAAAGCCATAAATGTAACACCGGATTTTCAGGGAAGATGGGAATGTGGAAAAGAGTTTGGGAAATTCTCCTATGAGGGTGCCTTTGAATCGCCCCAGATAACCAGAGAACATTTCCTGTAGCCTCCAGGCTTTAGAATGTAGCACAAGGACATTCTTCATCTCCAGGTCAACCCAGCGAGGCCAAAGCTGCTAAGCAGGGAGGGATTTCTAAGAGTTTGGATTCAAATGCAAAAGGAATGTCCCTTTCCTTCAGACATACATGGGAGGAAACTCCCCCTTCTGCCACTGGGCTATACAAGAGAGGGGAGGGAAAGAGAAGAAAGAAAAAAACTGCCTTCTTCTGTCCACCATTTCAGAGAGAAAAAAGGGATTCCTCAGCTGCTTTCCTATCTGACATCCAAATGGAAAAGGCAAGAGATCAGGCTGTTTCCTCACTGCATTAGATGGGAGAGGAAGCAGGATAGGAAGCGTGCAGGAAGCAGCCACCAAAAGGTAAGAAGAGATACTAAAATTCCCCCATGTACTAATGCTTTTGCATTTGAATCCCAACTCTTAGAAATCCACAACCTAGCTGTGGAAAAAGGACTTTGGGAAAGCTGGGAAGGGATGGAAGGATGGCTGGCTTTCTCAGCATAAGTACATGTTTTGCTTTGTTTTGTATTTGCATGCTTCATCCAAAGTGTTACACAACATGAAGCTTTATATAGCTATACAACAACACACACTCCCCACACACCCAGGGAAAAACCTCAAGCACACTAAAATCTGTTCAAATGAAAAAACCTCACCCAAGTCTAACAGGACACTAATGTTGACTAGGTACCACAACAAAATTATGCATTAGAAAATATTCCCTGTCTAGTCGTGAGCGTACAGCTTTCCCATGGTAATTCTGTTGCCCTAAATTCACTAACATTTGCCACATAACAGCAGCTGCTCCAGGACTCCTTTGGCAAACGCAATATCTCACTTTTTTGTTCTCTGTGTGCTGCAATTTCCTGTGGAATGAAGAAATCATCTATACTACAAAGAGGTGCAGTACTCAGTACTAACACTTTTAGAAGTAAATTATTTTATAGCACATGTATTATGGAGAGAAATATAATACTTGGGCTGAGAAATTCCCAAGTGGACAGAGATTAGAAAAACAATCTGATAAAAAAACATCATCAAAACTTGTATTTTTTTTATTCAGTGCAAAAAATATTGGGTAACTGTTGCTGCTTGCTGTTCCTAGAAAGAAGGGAATTCTGTTGCCAACAGCTGTAGTTTTTCATAGGAATTATAATACTGTATTGAAGATTTATGTTCCTGACAAAGGCATAAAGTTATCCAAACTAGGGCAGAAAAAACAGAATAGTCTTTTCCCAATGAAACAGACACACATTACTTTTGTTAACCCTTACTATGGCAGAAGTTTTGATCTTCAAAACCAGAAACTCATGCTGTGGTTGATGTTTATAATGATTAAGTCTTGCAATGCCACTCTGCACAGAGTGAACTGGTTTATCACAGGTTGTTGTACAAGCAAGAAAGATACCCTATCACCTTTAAATCAATTAAAGTCATAAATACTTACCTCCAAAAGCACATGACTTTAAACTTCCTTCTTGAGATTTTGGGGGTTTACAACTATGCTTTCCCTAGTTTATGGAAAGTTTCCCCAAAGCTGTGGCCATCTGACAGATCCACAGGAGAGAGGAGAAAGGGGAACCTAGGCAAAAGGCTGTCCTTGCATAAAGTAAACAAGCAAGTGGAAGAAATTGTGAGTCTCTTTGCTTCAGTTACACAGCTGCAAGTGGCCCTACCTCCCTGTACATCACCCTCCTGATTCTCATGGAAAAACTGTTCTTCATGTTCTGCGGGATTAAGGTCTTCTCTGTTCATTGGAACTACATCAGATGACAGTATACAGAACTATTATTTTCAAGTCAACTGAAATTCAGCAATAAAACGCAGGATATCAGAGGTTTTAAAGTTCATTTATTTGCAAGCAGCCAAACAGCATCGTCTGGGTTGAATCCTGGGACAATTTACAGTTCCACTCTATGCTGTTCCATGAACATTACACTCAGTTACACAACTTGGGAATCAATAAATCCATTGCCTTGAAAGAATTTGCTCACAGACTCACAGTGAGTCAGTGGCAGTGTCTTGCCTAGATCTCAGGCTTTGGCTTTCATTTTGTAGCTGCCAGATCATATTTACACAGAATCAACAAAAATATTTTTATTT
This sequence comes from Pomatostomus ruficeps, assembly GCA_013400735.1. Lineage (NCBI taxonomy): Eukaryota > Metazoa > Chordata > Aves > Passeriformes > Timaliidae > Pomatostomus > Pomatostomus ruficeps. Next base: position 73,954 of record VYZT01029196.1, on the reverse strand, counting down.
CTGGCCTTCTGAAATTGCTGCTTGTTTGATTTGTTGGTTTGGGCATGTTTTTTACTAGGAAAAGAAAATAAATTAAAGGTTTCTAAATAATTACAGTTGTGATTTTTTTTTTTAGCCAACACTACTCCTCAGCTGAAGGAAGGATAGAAAGTCTGATCTCTTTGAACAAAATGCAAAACAATTCAAAGGCCTACACAAAAAAATCACTGTTTACAGCCAGTTTTCAGGTTCAGACATACATAATCTAATAGTTTATATAGTTACTGCCTTTAAAAATCCTACATGTAATCCCTGAGAAGCAAAAGACTAAAATAAAACCTTCCTTCAAGGATCAACTTACTACCACTCCTTTGTTCTGCAAGAGTCTGTAAAAACCGATGATATCTTCCTTGAATTAATAGAATTTTAATTGCGCATAAGCAAGTGAACAGAAAGCATTCCATTTCCATAGTAGATACAATTCAAAGAAAAAAAACAAGTTTTAAAAATCTGGGGACATAAAACCAACTTCCATTTTCAAAGTTTTAGGGTCCAGAAGAAGGATAGTGTATATATGGCAAGTTTTTTTTCTCCACAAATGGCTTCTTTAAAACAAATTACCACTGACAAATAATCAGTTATAAGAATAGTTTCCAATAAGGCAGAAGTTAAGTTATCTAGCATGGTACTAGAGAACATATTTAATTTTAAATATGCTTATAGATTTATTAGAGCAAATGATTTTTTCCATGCTTAAGGCTAAGCATATGTTCATGTACTTCACCAAGACAAAAGCTTCCAAGTCTGTTGTTAGAATGCAAAGCAAAGATTTTTATCCCAAACCACATTTTCTTGCATGTAATCAGCGCCAATGATGCCACCATAGTTTCCAATTCATTCCAGAGCGCACTCAGCATTTACGAGGGCACAGATGGTGCTCTCTTTCTTTGGTTTCTAAAGAACATGCTTAATATTATAACAAACTTGGTTTTCTCTCTTTTATCCTGTTCTTACACTCTGTATTGCCACCATAAAAATAACAGTAACCTTTGATCTAATCTGGAAGCCTTTTTTAATTTACACACAAAATTTGGCAATAGGACTATCAAGTGCAGTCAGCCCACTCGAAACCAGAGAACCTGACATGCAGAAATCCAGCACATTAGTCACAAGCGATCAAGAGGGGGAACAAGCAATCCACAAAAAAAGAAACACAACAAAAAATCAAAAGAACAAAAATTGGTAACAATTTTTCCAGTAACAAACTACATGATCCTGACAGTATTTAATGGCTGTGTGTTTCTGGAACTGTAGGGTTATTCACCAGCTTAAGCAGCAATTATCAGACGAAGAGGCTGATTTGTAAGGCAAATAAAGAGCATTAGCATGACAGTATTTAAGTGAGCGAGGTCTTTTCCAGCACACTCAATGCCATGGTTTGCATTATGCTGAGAATTTGTAGGCAGCATTTATTCCCAAATTTTGAAAATTATTTACTCATTTCCAAGCATGCACACAGCAATGTACACAGAGACCAACAGAAAGACCAACTGTCACGATATTCCATTAAAAATGTCCTAAAGTAAGATAATCTCAGATTTGTCCAGCAGATCTTGACAAAATGTTCTTGAACATGCAGCTAACTGAGACGCAGGTGCACATGAGGGTCAACAGGTCTTAGCCACCCTTCTTCACAGGCATTCAGTCTCATGCAAAGCACACTGACACTGGAAAAATCACAGGTCATGTGCATCAAAATATGTCTGACCAAACTCAAATGGGGACAGAGCATGGGGGAGGGCTTGGAGAAAGATTAATCAGACTGCTTGGAAAAGATGTTCCCAAGTGAGGACTATTTCACTACCTCGCTGGTAACACGAGGTTAGCAGCCAGTGCATGCTGCCAGAATCTGGGACAAGAAAAGTGCATTTTAAGCAGTTGTCTTGACTTCAAAACAGCTCAGCAATTGCATACATACATTGATAAAGAAATCACTTTTGAACAAATATCAAGTCTAGAAAACTAGTTTTAGAAGTACATTTAAATGCCAAAAAACCAGAGATTATACTAAATAATCAGTTAGCTCCTACATTTGTTTTAAAAATAAGCAATGGCTAGTAATTTTGCAAATAATGATCCTAGATATTTACACTCCAGTAAATATAATAAATGAAATAAATCTAAATTAGCATACAGTACTAAATCAAAATTACATTTAAATCATTATAAAAGTAAACAAATAAAAACTCCACAAATACAAATTATTCAGGAACAAAGCACTGTAAAACATACATAAACTAAACAATAATTAGATATGAATGGTGAAGACACTGTCCTGTAGCTAGTCAAAACTATTTTTTATAGTTCATTCCCTTTGAAGCAATGGATTATGGGTCCCCCTACAACCCAGCCTCTCCCAAGGTAGCCCTTCCTGCTGTCTTCTTGTCTCCTGCAACTCAGCCCTGCTCTTGTCCCAAACTTTGCAATATTTCCTGGTGTTTGACTGGCTTCCAGGAAATTCAGGCTGTTCCCTTTTCTTGGTATCATGAGTTTACCTGACGCATAACTTGAAATTACTGGTACATTCAATACTTTTAAAATTATGGCTTGAGAACAAGCTTCAAAATACCAGCAACAGCAATCCTGGCCTTACCTGGAGGATCTTGCATAGTCATTTCCTTACGCTTCAGCATCAGCTTGTCTTTAACCCATGGGAACTCCTGTAAGGAATCCAAGAATGTGTCAAAAGCTTTGGGTCCTCTGGTGGGGAGAATATCAAGGAGCATCATGGTTTTCCTCTGACTAGTGGTTTGGGCTTTTATTTCTTGAACATGACTGTCTGTGAGAATCCCTTCTTGGTAGAGATACTGAATAACAAGTCCATCCACCAGCACCTCTGTGCAGAGCTCCAGGCGCACGGAGCGTAAAAGCTGCTTGTCTCTGGAATCCATCTGGCAACCTAGAGTGTGCAGAAAAAAGTAAGGAAATGTGTGAAGATTAAAATACTTCAACTTTTAACATCCAGAAATTATATCTGAGCATCCAAAAGTGATGTTCAACATCTGTCAACCTTTAGAAAAAACTCCAAACTCAGAACCACCAACCTGGCAAAACTACTAAAGATCCCCATCATCTTCTTTCCGCTCAGATTTCACTGTCTCACGAGGTAAAATGATGCAATTTCTGGGAAATACTAGACAGGAATAGAACATTTGGCATCGCAAAGACCAGTCCTTTGCTGGAGTGAACCCCATGCCAAATACTCCTGCTTATTAACTGGTTAAGGCCCATACTAAAGGCAGCTAGAGCACTTGACAGTCCTTAACAGACACTAACCCCCCCCAAAATTAAAGAGCTCTCACACCTGACCACTGATACAATTACAAGAGCAGCAGCAAGACTGGTACATGCATCACAGCCAGGCAGCAACAGCAGCAGGGAGAGAATCAGCAGGTAGCTTTGGCCTACATGATGCATTTTAAGTTTAGGGGGGTAGAAATATACCTTACATACCAGGAGGTTCTCACCCTTAAACCATCCTGGAAGACTGCTTGGAACTCTACTGATTCGATGAGAAGAAACTTTCTTTGAATTTCCATCTCAAATTTATCCACTTTCTATTTACAGGCATTTGTTCCGCCAAAACTGTTCCTTAGCTTAAGTAGTTCTTCTCCCTCTCTTCTAATGTGTTCACAGGAGGTGATCAGATGCCCTCTGCCAGCTTCCATTTCACTTGACTAACACTCTGACTAGACAAAAACTGAAATGGACGCATATTTTAGCCACTCTACAAAAGAATAATCAAGGTCCAGAGAGACCAAGCAGCTCATCCAAGATCAAGTCAGCAGTCCATGCCAGACCTATGAACTGAATCAAGGTGTCTAGTCTAGTCCTTAACAACAAACATACCCCTGGGTCGATTAATGGCACTTGGAAAGGAAAATGACAGGACAATGCAATTAAATACTTTGTCATTACTAAATAATGAAGTCAAGAAATGGCAGCAGGTGTTGAGTGTGATTACCAAGAAGGCTTCTCATAATTAAACTAGACACTGCTGTTTGAACCGCTAGACCTTGCAGAAACTTACTTCATTCAGCTTGAGGATACAAGGAGAGACAGGAATTTTCAAAGCTTTTGCATGAAACCTGATTTTTATCATCAGAGGTGCCTACTGACTCCGGGGCCCCACCAAAGATTGTTTGGTTGGCCTGGTTGTTAAAATCTAGGGCAGGTGAAGAACAGAACATATCAGCATGGCACCTTGGACAGAATGCAAGAGCACAGTGCCACGAGAGAGAGACTGGAAAACCCTGTCTGTGACATCGTCTGACAAAGCTACTTTCGGAAAATGCTTCCATCAAGTGCCAAAAGCACTGCTGGAAAGCACCTTCCTAGAGGACTCCATTTTTCCTGGGTTACGCAGTGCATTTCTCATCTACTGACGTGAATTTTGAGGTGCTTACCTTCTGTCTAGGGATCATGTGGGAATCAAACAACTGCTATGCCAGCCCATGTCCCTAAGAAATGCTGGTTTGCTAAGCATAGTTCAAAAATCAAGCTCCATTTTGGACTGAGACAACAGTGCAAGCAAGGAGATGGAAAAAGAGCAGGCAAGAAAGATAACTAGATTTTCCCACTTGATGTTAGGAAGCTAATTTTGGACAGATGAAGCTGAAGATTCTGGTCTCCAACACATAGTACCTTTCCTCTGTATCCCCCAATACACTGCAAGCCTGCGAAATTCAAACCCTACACCCCTACCCCATAGGATGTTTGTACCCTCCCCCCGCCCCCTCCTGTTGGTATATATGTAACTGTAACATGCTGTGCCAGTGCTTCTCTGGCACTACCGGGGTGCCAAATAAACCATCTGAGAAACCCCTCCGCTTGTCTCTCCTTCCTTGGCACATCTCTATCATCGGTGGATTGGGTGAAACCCTGCTGGACCTTCGCCAGCCCTCCCGCACTCCGGAGCAGCCTGGCCAGCCCTGGAACTGGGAGTGGGAGCCCGGTGCCCCTGCTAGCGGCATCGCGGTATTACACTACAGGAAGAAATCTCTGGACTACAGCAAAACTCAGGCAGTAAATCCTACCACTTCTTCCTTCTAGAACAACCCTGAGCTCCTGAAGCACTTGCAGAGATCAAGACAGGCATTCAGCAGCACCCCTGAAGATGTCATCTCAACCCAGGCAGAAAACTGTTTCAGATACTACAAAATTTTTGTGTTTCACATTCTGAATGGGCCCCAAGAGTCCCTGTCCAGGAGCCTCCTCACATGCTGTATGAGGAACATTGAGTTCTCCAGTCACTGTACAGCACTTGACAAGTTCCTCTTCTTCACGACCAAAGCAGCCAACACTTTTCAAAAATAAAGCTCTTACAAACCATCTCAGTTTGCAACTCTGGGCACTGAAAAATGTCTATCAAGCCAGGAATCTGAAGAGGGAATTTCTGCTGCTAAAGGCCTTTGGCTTGCTGACTGCAGGGTCCACACAACTGAGAGTTTAAAGTCCTGGCATGGGCCTGATAAACTTCCAGGATGGGGCATACTGATTTCTAAGGTCTTTTTAAAGATAAAGTATTTCTTTGTGTGTGTTTACTGTGAGAAAGAAATATCTGAGTTAGGAACTATGCAGCTACATATGTAAATATATCAGGATTTTGGTGTGTAACAGTGTTGGGACTGAGTTTAGTGCAACACAATTAACTTCGTTCATTTTAATTACAGTCTATATCTAGGGATCCAAACTAGGCTCTTAATTAAATTTAGTCTAGTGATTTTATATAAAATTAAAAATATGAGATGTCCATTTACCCAAAAGATGACAAGGCTCAAACATTCCCCAGATACTTCTGAAAATGCATCTCTTCCATTATAAAGCCAAATTTTACGAAACATAGCCCACGTCCTGCTGAATAAGCACAGCCCTTGATTCATCACCACACCAACACAAGCAGGTTTGCATTTTTCTGGATCTGACAGAGGAACTGTCCATGAATGGGGATAAAACTTTTGATAAAGACCCCTTCTAACTCTAAAAAGGCACAATCACTTAGCTTTTATTAGAAACATTCCACCGCTTTCCGGAACACCAACTGCACTCACCTGCCTAACCCATGAGTGATTCTGGCTACTCACAGCAAGCCCACGGGTTAAAAAATCTTAACCCCCTCCCAAAAAAAAGCAAGTTCTGCGTTTAACGACTTCCCTGCCGAGCTCTGACAGCTACGGCTCCCGTAAGAGCCAGCGGCCAGCTGTCCGCACGCAGCTCGAACCGCGCAGGCAGCACCAGCCCCCGGCCTCGTTCTCCTCCCGGCCTCCCTCCGGGCAGGGCTGCGGCAGCGGAGGCGGCCCCG